>JAAXYV010000001.1:0-39350 GCA_036851875.1 Novacerus sp. FZ-2019
TATAGCAATAGCTCGTTTCAACGCCTACGCTAAGCCATCGATATACTACTTTTAGTACCAACGTCATAAACAGCACAGTACCCACATATTCGCACTACTACTGTAAATAGTAAAATACATTATAGGCATAATAGCGCGCAGCATTTAGTGGCGTGCATGCGAAGACTAAGCGTTCGGTTGCAAGATCTAAGACTCACGGGCCCAAGAGACCCTACCTGGGACGTACTGGTACGTTCACTTGGGCCAATGTTATTGAGACCGTAACTGGGACGTCCTCGGTACGTCCAAGAGGGCCCAATGTTTGAGACCTTACCAGTACGTTTATGGAACGTACCATAAACGTGCTGGTACGTACCTGGTTGATTGGGATAGTTATTAGGAACACATTGTATCAATTAAGCTTTAAAAAACCTTAGGACTCGTGTTGAAAGTAGAGAATCTGTGGTAAGGGGTAGTTTAAAATTATAACAATAGTTACAACTGCAGTATTTCTCTGGCACAACAACATGCTATAATTGTAGGACAATCAGAAAAATCAGAAACTACACTAGAGTGTTTTCTCTTTGACACGTATGTAGTTTCACCTTGGGTATTTTGGCATCCGATAAGTGAAAAGAAAACTTATATGCAAAGCAAATGACATTTTATGTGTCTTCAAATTTGATGTATTGCAGGCATATTTTGGTAATGAGAAAGCAGTATTTCAACAACTTCAAAATATTCGGCAAATAGTTGACAAAATATGGCCATCATTATTTGCAACTGAACAAGAAACAATGAGCAAGGATCAAGAAGATTTGCACGAACTTGTTAAAAATACTTTCAATACTGCCAGAAGCCAACAAGCTAAACTGGATCAATATTCCAGTTTGTGGAAACATTATTTGGATCTGTTGGCTGTTGTACAATCAGCCATAGCCAAGGCGGAACTTCCTGAGGAGGCTGCAACCACTTTGTTGTGTCTAAGAAGTAATTTGAGTAATATTCAGTCTGCGTATACCAACATGCAGGTATGTTTCGTAAGAGAACTCCATATTTGTATTATAATAAAGTATGCATACGTATGTAAACGTATGTAATATGATTGATACAAAAGAATCAACAAGTAGAAAATGACAACCTGAATGAAAGAGCAAGAAGTGTTGAGAGACAAGCGGATATGGATAATCGACACAGACTCCAAACCCAATTGAATACCGTCAATATGAAATGGAGGGACGCGCTGAGCAATTTGGATAATAGGAAAGATGCGATTTCTAAATTAGTTAATCAGTGGGAGGTGTGTATTCTAATTTTATATTGTTGCGAGAATGACAGGTTCAACTAAACAACCTAAAAATTATCATCCTTCGAATATTTATTTAGTAGTAATCTGGTATAAATTGGGGTGTTTATTTTTTAACTTCAGCAATGCGAATCGTTGTGGCAAGCATTTGAGTCAGGTTTGTGTGCCATTGAAGAGCATTTCTCGCAAATCGATCCATCCATTCGCTCCCATCAGCAGCTGCAAGAGACGAAGGAAGCTCTTCAAGGGATCCTTACCGAAGCAAAACAATTGGCAACAACTCATTCAGATCTACTCTACTATGCTGATTTTATTTTAAAGCACCTTAACTCGACCTCTGACATTTGCTACTCTACTCTGAAGTCGAAACTGGATCATCTTTCTACCCAGTATAAAACGTAGGAACGTATTTCTTCTATTTTAGTCTTTTTTTTTATTCTGCCTATCTTTGCTAACTTAGAAGCATGCATGCATACCGATTCGTTTTGTGTATGAGGAATCAAACTAGGTAAGAGCAACACGAGATTGCTCATGAATTGTATGTACGGTTGTGCGTTACCATTTGGCTCTATCGTAAGCCGTCTCTCAAGTTTCAGTTTTATTCAATGTAGTCCTGCAGCACTACTTAAGCGCATAGATGAGCTGACTCAGACTCAGACAGACTGAGACACAGTTGTAGTGTACTTGACACAGAATGATGTTTCCCAAATACTGCGTGGCACGAAATACTTGGGCGTTCCGATTGCAGTGCATTAGAAGGTTATGTACAACGGAGACGTAATAATCCAGAATGGAAATAGTTATAGCTCCCAAACTGAGAGAGACAATTTTGACTCTGGTCCAATTTCCTCAGGAGTTCCGCGTAGAAAGCAAGTATCCATACCTCTGTACTTATGTTTTATGTGCAGATGTGAATCGTAGATCCAAATGACTTCGTGATTCTTTCGTTAGATGAGTAAAACTAGGTATGATTATAAGAAAGTAAGTATGCATACATGATCATTGTAGGGGAGTCATTGCCAAGCATGCTAATGTTCAACGCAGATTTGTGATGGTTATTTTTGGACGGAATGACTACACTTCAAGACCCAAAGTTTACAGCTATAAGTTCTTCACTTATCGTTTGTCTCCAAGCTACTGTCTTTTTAACATTCATATGAACACAAGCACCCTGCTTTCAACTTTACACTATATGTATCGCACCTGCAGTTTTTGTCAAAGTGCATATCGTAACTGATGTTGAAAGATTACTGAATGTTATTTGTATCTGTTTTCTGCCTTACATGTGCCAAACATAATATGTACAATACTTAAATATATTATTCAATCCCAATAAATATGTTGTTTGAGTAGATCGTATTTCATATTGTATTTGATGCTTGCCTTAATAGCGTAATAAGTCTCTTGGAGGAAAAACTCCAGTGGCTCAACAGCCAGGACCAATACCTTGCAGAAGTTGATATCAAAATTGACGACTTCCAGAGACTGTTACAGATTATTGATGCTGATCTTAAATCTATCAATCCCTTTGATGTGGAGACTGCCGAAGTTGACAACAAATTAAAAGTACCTGCCTCTCAATAAAAAATAAACTTTAATTTGGACTAAGTTTATATAACTCATAATGTTAATGAGTTATGAGATTCGTAACAGTCATGACCTCTTGCACTGACTTTTCATATACGTCAATTTCAGAATACAGATAAACAGATAGAAGAGACCTCAAAGTCAATTCTAGAATTCAATACCCGTCTGAAGGACAGATTTTCAGCCTTGAAGCAGGTTCTTCCAACGTCTATTGCTAAGAATGTGTGTTCAAAATCTTTAAAATTTTGTTTGTCTGTAAGAATGCAGGGATATCCTGTTGGCGAATAAGTCGTTTTCGGACAGGGAAAAAATAGATCTTCCCACGGATTGGCGGTATAGCTAAATGGTTGGAATGTTAAATGTCAAGTAGTGTGATGTGTCCATAAATGCAGTTGTGCTTAAATTCAACATTTCTATTCCTATTTAGGCACAACTTAGTTTATGGATACACCACATTCCTTGACATTCAGGATTTCTTCCTTTTATCTACCGCCAGTCAGCGAGAGGGTTCTTTTTTTCCTTCACGAAAACGACTTATTCTCCAACAGGATATCAATGTCTATCCATAACACAAATGTTTAAAAATAATCGAAAGAATTGGATACATTAACACAATTCTCTATAATTATCCAGATATCTAATTTGGAATTGGAAGTGGAAAAAGTTGAATCTAATATGGACGATAAGAAGCAAGAGATAAAGCGTGCTCGTACCTCTAGATACGAGTACAGGAAAGATCTTGATTGCGTAAATAATTGGATCCTAGGTGCAGAAGACCGCTTACAAAATAGAAGTTCTGAACCACATCTTCTGAAAGAAATAGTTCAGGTAGTAAACCAACAATAAGGAACTTGAGTTCTGCAGCTGCAATCACAATAGCATTACATAAGTACAATGAACACATTTAACTTTGAGTTTTGGTTTTGTAGGGTTTACAAAGTGAATTGCCAACTATACTGGATCAAATGGAACGAGTTCAGAAAAGCTCAAAAATAATTATAGAGAGAACACCAGACGAAAAGGAGAAAGAGGAAGTTAAAAATTCTGTTGTTTCCGTCGAAACTAATTTACAGCAAATTAAGAGTATGATCGAAGAGCGAAAAATCAAGGTACTATTGCATAAGTTATGGAATAATGCCAACCATGTTAGTATTGTGTTGTTTTATTCTATCTCATGTACGAGGATGCTGCTACTGTAAATAAATACTGTTTTGCTATTTTGTTTTGTAGATCGGGGAGTCTTTGGACTCTTGGCAGAGATTTTTGTTGCTCTACACTCAAGTGATGACATGGGTTGAGGATAAAAAAAAGTTTTTGCAAGAACCTTTACAACTTTCTTCATTGCCGGAGACTAGGCAGAAGTTAAACAACTATGCTGTAATAGATGTTATTTTGATAATGGTACATATGCCGTCTGTGAAATACACATTTCGATTACTGTGTTATCTTTGAATATAGGTCGCAGTGAAAAGTTTGAAGACTGTAGGGAAGCAGTTGAGTGAAATGGGACGAGAGATTGACCATGTGGCTGAAATCTCTAGCGCCGGACCTCTGCATGAGAAACTTGATGAAGTAGAACAGCTGAAAGGAGATATAGAGGCTCAGCTTTTGGAAAGAGTGCGTTGATTCTTGATTGTCGATCACCTCTCAGTATTTTGATATCAGAAAAGCTTCATCAATGACGGCAATGTACTTTTCTTGATGTTACAGAATTCACTTCTTCAGGAAACCACGGAAGAGTGGGAGCAGTGTGAAAAGAAGTTCCGAGAAACTCAGGGGTGGTTGGAAAAAACAAAGCAGACATTGGATAATCCGACCGGAAAGAGGAAACCTTTGAGAGACCAGTTGGCTTCTCGAGAAAAACTGGTTGCTGATATCTCCGTTCAGAGAACTAAAATCGGACTAGCATTGGAGAAACTACAGGTAGGTCAGAACGGAGAACGACATAGCACACTATATATCGTGTAAAGGTTTCACAAGTGTGCTTATTTGTATTGGTGCTTTGAGTATGCATTTTTGTTGTGTTCTTGTAGTGTCATTTTAAGGCCGGCATTGGAGGTGACCCGAATGTTGCCAATGAGGAATCGGAACTGCAAAACAATTTGAATGAATTGGGAGCAGAAGTAAAAAGTCAGTGTGCTGCCTTGGAGGCTGCCGTTTCTCAAATTGATAAATTGCAAGAGGTAGGTAATTATTTTGTTCTGCTTGCCTGTTTGTGTCTTTCATTTAGAACCTTAGTCTGACAAAAGATTCTTGATGTTCAATTGAATTTGATGTTCTGTAGGAGGTTCAGTTGCTACGAAATCAAATGGGTCAAGCGGAACAGCAACTCCGTAATGTGTCTAGTCCGGGTCACCTAGCCAGTGACCGAGAAAAAGCCTGTGCGGAGCAAACGGTAAGCTATTATCATATTTTTGGGGCTACGTAGATAAGGAATTACTCAAGATAGGTTAGACAGGATTACAAACAACCAAACACACTGTTGAATGTCAAACCCCGCCACACTGTACTTTATCCATTGTGCTGACGTAATGTTTTACATTTTTACATCGGTTTGTTGTGTTTGAATATGGATTATCGATTATTAGTCGTGCATTACCGATGTATCTGTAACTGTATAATTGCTTACAGTTATATGTGTATGTACAATACACATAACTTGAAATATTTTGTAAGATTAATATGTATAGACCTATGTAAATATGTGAGAGTGACTTGAGACGAAAGTGAGAAGGAGACGCAAAAGAGAACAGAAGCATTTTAATGATTTTTTTAGCGATTTTAGTTTATATTCCAAATGTATTTATTAACGTCGCTTAGTTTGTTTGTTTTGTGATTAGAAAAGTAAATATTATGTTCTGTTAGTATTGCTTATGGTTGTAAGAGTACAAATAGATAGGTGAATACTTTCCCCTGACTGCGCGCATCGTTTCGTCAAGGTGTCTCCAGCTTTCGGCTCGTTAATTGTGCAAAAACAGCATATTATTTCCAACTTAGGATTAGTGGAAACACTTTGATAACCGACAATATCGTTATCATTATCTGGGGACCATATAATTTATTGTTGTACAGCCTTTATCCCTCAATGTTGTTATTTTTCACAAGTTCTTATGCCCTAGTAGAAGTAGTTACCTGATAGGTATGCGTTCGTGTCAGCTATCTTACAAATAACAGGCTGATGTGGAAGGTAGAGGAATGCAAGTAAATGATGAAACATGACAGAGAGTAGCAAGCAAACTAAAGTAAAATTTTAATAGAGAAGTATACGTAAAAGTCAAGCTGCTGATGTTAGGTTTTCGGATGGAAGTGAGAAGGTTTGTTTGTGGTTGGATTGGTTGTGGTGCTGGGAAGGTGGCTTCTAATTTGGGCTTTGGGATGTCTGTGTTTGTCGAGGACAGGCTTGGAAGGAAAGGCTTAAAGTCATTCAGTCCAAGATCACAGCTAGAAACGAACGTATCAAGCTCTTGATGCTCTGTGGTGTGCCGAGTCCGCAACAACCTTTAGACTTATAGTTGTGATCATTCCTACGGATCATTTCCCCCTCAGCCGGATCTCAATGTGGTGTTCTTTGCCAAAAATACGCCCATGCATAATGCTTTTGTGCAACATCAGTTGTTACGAACCGTACGCTACTTCTAGACAGACATATGTGTGACAAAAAGTTGAACTGCACTGCACTGTTACTGCTACTCTCTGACTTCAAAAATAAGGAAATGTGGCAAGATTATATATTTAATACACTTAATAAACTTAGACCAGATTTGGAAACACATTGAATGAAATGAGCAACGCAGTCATTGGCAATAAATGTGAAAGTTCAACTGAATCTGAACGATTTCTGCTTGCTTTCAATATATCAAGCAATAATCAGTGAGTGATTTGACTTGATTAACTTAAGTTTGACTGCCGCATGCTGTACCATCACTGTTCCCATCGTTCTCACTTTCTCAGTCCGTCTCATTTTCTCAGTTTACGATCTTCGCACGTCGTGCCTTTTGTGTCTTTGTATTAGAGCTCAATCCCAAACCGATACCTTTCTTCTACTACTACTACTGCTTCTGTAGGCTTCTGTGTCGCAGTGGAACATTCAGCTTAATAATCAAATTCTGGTTCGACTCGTCGAAAGCATTCACAGAATTGACCCGTATGCTGTGCGAATGATGGATATTAAAGATATCTCAACGGTTAAATCCGAAGTGGACACAGCAACTGCAGTGACTACTTCCACATCGGCTTCATTACTTTCACCAGCCTCAACCTCTGCGTTGACAAGTTATGCTGACATTGCCTTCGGACGCACAAGTCCTTGCCCACCTTTGCTTTCTGATAATGAAAAAGAAGAGTCAGCATTTGTTAAACTAGAAAACCAGCTTGTTAAATCTCAGGCATTAATGAATTTTGCAGAAGGCGAGAAGGGAATTAGTATTCCTTCTCCTCCGTCATCTGCTTGTACAGTATCAAGTGATAAAATTGTGAATGAGTCAGAAGTAAGGACAGTGATTGCAAGAAAGGATGAGGAAGCAAGGGAATCTCAGGTGGATGAGTCTTCATTGGGTTTTACGTCTCCAAGATATCTCAGAAGACAAAACTTGGGTCAAAACCAATTGGAGAAGTCTCCCGTGGGTTTTAGTTTAAGTAGTCGCAGACCACCACGAGGTGGGAAGCCTTATGATCAAAGACGATCGGCAAGAGAACAGAAACGACAACAATCTCATTCACCAAGTACACAAAGGGGAGAAGGGAGACCTGCAAGTGCTAGTCCCGGTCAGCAAAGAAGACACACAGAGTCGCCATTATGCAGTAGACTTTCTACTTCCTCAGTTCCTCCTCGGCCTAGCTCTGCTTTACCTACTCCAGAACGTACTCATTTAACTCCAGTGACTTCATCCAATGCGTGTAGAGCTCAAAGTCCTGTCTGGAGTAGTGGTAGTCGGTGTCCATCTTATGCTGAGGTATTTTTTGGACATCGCACACCGTCCATGTCTTCTCTAAATGAGTCAGAGCATCAGCAATTTATTTCAGCTCAGTCGATGGAAAGTATTCCTCTCTTAGACTCTCCATTGCCTCATGAAGAGATCCCAGTGCCAGCAGAACACCATGATCAGTCTTCTGCCTCTGTGACTGTTAGGCATCAAGAAACGCAGTGTTCAGAGTCTCCCACAATAGAATATAATGATGAATCTGCGGAAGTTGAGCAATTAGATTTAGATTTAATGGAGCAGCCGCAGGGTAAGGCAGAAGAGCAAATTTCAGTTTCAAAATACCCAAATACTCAAGAATTCTCTGAAGTTATTAATGAGGACTTACAGTCACTACAACCTACTCAGGATGTCTTCGACACAATGGATGAGTTTTACCTTGAAAGACAAGCAGGAAGAGTCTTACGAAATGCGCAACTAAAACCTGCATTCTCTGCAGTAGAAACCATACAGACAGTGGATTCGGAACTGGTTACTACTGCAGCTGAAAATATGAGTATTTTTCTGAGGAAATCGTACGCTTCAATACTAGCCTCTGGTATTTCGGATCCTTTCGTAGGGTTAGAAAAGCCATCAACTGTTCCACAATATGAATTTGAAATCTTTAAAAGGGGACAGTCTCCTCCAAAGGAGATTTGTATTAATACTTCAAAAACTTTGGACCCTGAAATAGTGTTTCAGCATCCAACAATCCCGGGACTAGTATTGAAAAAAGAAGCATCTGTTGGAGTGTTGAGTCCTTGTGCAAGACGCCGACGCAGAGGGAAAGGAAGATCAAGGAGCAAATCGTTTACACGAAGTGAAAACTCGGAAAGTGAGGATGAACCATTCGTTCCTCCAGCAGTAACTAGTAAACCTAAAGAACAGCAAAACACCAAACAGAAAAAGTCTAAGGAACTGTCAAATGCTAATCTTGAAAAGGATAATACTGATAAAGAAACAGTGATATTGGAACCTCAAGGAAAGGATAGTGTCAATAATATTGTACAAGTTACTGAAATGAACTCACAGACTCTGACAACAGACAACTTAGATGCCCTATCATTTAATAATTTTGAATCCAAATTAAACTCAACTAGTAGTAAACACATCGACCCACTTCCTGCTCCTGCTTTACTTCCAAGGGAAAGTAGTACAGAACCAGAAGATTGTCATGCTGCCGACACTCGACGGGTGAAGAAAAAGAAGAAGAAAACAAAGAAGACTCAAGGAGGAGAAGATGAAATTGAACGAGCGTTGAAAGAAATTGAGGAAGAAGAGAATAGAACCAAAACATTAAGAACAACTGGATTGTCGACATGTAAACCTGGCAGTGGGCCAGAAATTTCGACCAGTCAGCTTGGTAGTGATACCGACGTACCAGCTGCAGAGAAAGGCCGGAAAAAAGTGAAAGCGAAAAGAAAGTTAGGAAAAGAGGGAGAAACTGAAATTCTGCTAGCAGATTTTCCCTCAGCTGCTCATCCCAATTATTTAGTTCAGTCTACTTTTGAACCTCTTTGTAATCTAGTCGTATCCAACATTGAGGTACCTAACCGCACTTCCTCAGCGATGAACAAACCCGACCCCGATTCTCAAAAATTCATGTCTGCATTTTCAGCCAAAATTGAGTCCAACATTGCAACGCAGTTTCCGAAAGGGAACCAAACAGTTACAGTCCCAGGTCCGAAAAGTAAAAATGAGAATAAATCTACTATAGAAGTACTGAAGGCTGAGAAGGTCAAAGTTATGACGGCTGTTGTACTTAAACCGGAACCCACATTTAGTTTAAAAACGGATGAATTTGTAGACGCTTGGATGGATGACAGTATTTGTCCAATTTCTGATGAAGAAAATGTGGTATCAAATATAATTGCTCAGCTACCTTCTGATGAAAATGTACTTTCACATTCAAATCCACCAAATGTTTCTGATAGATATGTGCATCACAGCGAAGACTCTTATTCGGTCTTAGCGACAGAGAAATTGTTTCAAAAGCCCCAAACGCAGGTTACAGACAAACCCAATTTCGAGGCTGCATGGATCAATAATAAAGGGAGTACTATTATGACCGCTGACAAGAAAGCTACTACGATAAAACCAGTGCCTGATTACGTGTTTTGTGTAGATAGAGTGAAAGAGGAACTCCTTAATGAAGCAATGGTAAATTTAGAGCACGATAAGTTAACCTCTGAAATGCTGACGGGAGAGTATATGCAGGATACACAAAGGCGTGAAATGCATTCTGAAGAACAATCTTTGCTTAAACTGAAAACTGATCAATTTTCGGAAGCTTGGATGGATGATGAAATTTTCCCTATTTGCCTTGATGACGACATGGAGAGAGATGTATTGGAGGCTGAATCTGTTATTCCTGATCTGTTAAATCCACTAGTACCTGGTGTTAAGATAACAGGTGTCCTCGAATTACCAGCATTAGTAAAACCTACTGAGATTCAAGATTTTCAGAAACCGGATTCTGCAATGGGGTTAAAATCCATGCAAAGACGAGACACCAAGAAAAAATTAAAGCGACCAACGTTTGAAATTGCTCAAAATAAACCCGAGGACGATGGGGAGGAAATCATACCAGTTGCTGAAATGAACCGTGAAAGTGAAAACAAAGACGTCGAAACTGGCAATTCCCCTGTAGCTGAGGAATTCCAGCTTCATCCTGAAAAAGAAGATAATACAAAATCGTTTGATATTAAGACCGAAGCTGGCATTACCGTCCCGAATAGTTGTTCCGATCTCAAATCCCAGAAATCAAAAAATGTGTTCAAGCAAAAAGGTGCAGAGTCCTCAAAATCTACGAAAAGGAAGGATGCTACAACTAAAGTTAAATTATATAATTCATTGAAAAGATCAGATTCAGCTGATACGGAATCCTCACAAGACACTGATAGTATTGAAGAAAATAGAGAAACGTTTGAGCCCGCAGCCGCCTTGAAGTCACAAGAAAGAGTTGCTTCGAATTCTACTTCAATTGCTGAAAAATCTACAGGGTTTCCGGAAGTTATTCAAGCTATAAAAGGTTTAACGGATGCCATACTTATAGAAGAAAACAGAAAAGTAGAAATTGAGAAAGCCATTCCAGTGGAAAAGAAAACTGTTGAACATGAAACAGGAACGCTAGACCCAGAAATTAATAAGTTGTCCAAAGTAATTACCGGAGTCGTGAGATCGGAACAGGTAGAGTCAGAGGTTCACTCTGAGAAAAAACCAATTGCACAAAAAGTCAGACCAAGCCGCAAACAAAGATCAGGACGAAAAGGATACGAAATGGTGGATGGGATTGAACATGCAAGAAAGGGTGACAAAGGAGTTACAGAGGAAATAGTAACATCATTGTTATCCGTAGAAGATGCAGTTTTAGAAAAGGAGTTTAAATATAAAAAGTTAGAGGTAGACGAAGAAAATAAAGTAACGACAGAAACAACAGATCAAAGTAAATCCATTGACTTGGTTTCAGTAAGTGTAACAAAAGCCCAGTCATACCGATCAGTTTTAACTGATAAAAAGGAAGGCTATTTAGATGACACCACACACAGAAAGCCTGAATCTTCTAAAGTAGTTTTAGGAGTTGACACAGGAGAAGTAACAAATATGGCGGCATCAGATGTCAAGGTCTCTATACCTCAAACTAAACTAACGAGTTCAACAAGTATTAGTTGTAAAGGTAGGCCAGGGAGGACGGTTAGCGAAAGCGATGAAGCTTCATTAGTTTCCGAAGATACCACAGCTCCATATGCTTGTCAGGCTCAGCCAAATGCAACTAAGGATGTAAGCAGTCGAAAACAGCAACCTGGTTTTAAGGAGAGAGAATGCATATATGTGACCCAACCATTGGTTGCAGGACTAGTAACGACCCTAGGAAATGTTTCGAAAAATATGGACATAAATGAAAGTGAAGTGGTATCTGGGAGAGAAGGAGAAGCTGGAATTCAGAGTGTGCCTATATGTGCTGTACAAGAAGGAACTGCGACAAGCAGTGCAACAGCAGATACTAAACCCTTCAGCCAACGTCCGACTCGCGAAACAAAGGATAGTGACAGGTGGAGGTCATGTCAATCGGAGCCTGAAATGGAAGATTTGGGAAACGAAATGAAAAAGAGTGTAATTGAATCTAAGGAAGACAGCAATACAGCGGTTGCAAGAAAGGACTCATGCGAGCCTATGAAAATGAAAGAGGTAGAAGGGATTAAAGTTTCAACTAAATGTGTTGCGTCGGATACGAGTAAATGTTCAGAAAAAACACAAATTCGAGCTCCGCTGAAACCTGTAAAGATTAAAGGAACTAGCAAACATGGGTCTGGGTACCAAGGAAGTGGAACTGTTGGTGGCTCATGTTTAATCACTACAGACACTAACGCTAAACTTACAAATACTCTTTCGAAGAATTCTGCACCATTATTGAAAGGAAAAGACGCCGGGTGTGCAGATAAAGCAAAATTGGAAACAGCAAAAGAAAAGAGAGACGTGGTGAGTGAAGTCTTGAAAAATAATATTCGGATTCCGGACCATGGGCTGAATCGGAAAGAAGGTGAAAACGAAGAAACTAATTCTCACCGATTGGAGAATATGGTGGCCGTAGAAAGTATAAAGTTGGAACAAGTCAATGTGGAGAATGACACGGCTCCAGTCATAAAAATTGATGTAGACTCAGAATCGATAGTGCAAGAAATAGTGCAGCCATGCGTCGAGTCTGTCGATAAAGTGGTTTCCGAAAAGGCAGACATTCATCCTCCCGATGCTGGGTCATCAAAATCAGCAGGATTTGAGAAAAAAAATAGTGATGGCGGTATTCTTAAGACAACACTTATTAGAAATTCATTTGGACAAGGATTATTGGCGGGTGCACAGGGTTCAATTGAATGTGAACAGACAGAAGAGTTGTTAGATAAAGAAGCAAAGCAATTCGTAGTATCCGACAGAAGGATTGAAAAGAAATATTCAGACCAGCCACATAAAGCAAGGAAGCCTAAGACTGGAAAAGGTAAAGGGTTGCATAACCAAAGTTCGAAAGAGAATGACAGTGACAGTGAAGTTGGACTTAAAATTTTAGATGCAACTAAAGAATTAATAGCACAAGCAACAGCAAAAATTGAAATAAGTGAACAATCTGAATTTATGGGAATTATAAGTTCATCGACAACGATGACGGAAAAAGTAGACAATAGCTTCAATGCAACACAATCTTCCAGTCTAGAAGAAACCGAAACGTCAAAACGAAAACATATTTTAGAACAAGTTGGTTTGGAAAAAGAGAAGACATCTATTAAGTCACAGCCGCATGTTGACTCCAAGTTAGGAAAGCGGTACGAATGTTCTACGGTGGGAATTAGTAGGCAGGAAAGCGAGAGTAAGGATAGAACTGAATTACTGGAAACAAACAAAGAATTTTCTACGAATTTAGTTACCGAGTTCCATTTAAAGGGAAAGGAAGAGGTGGCAGAACAACAAAATGTGACGGAATCAGTAATCTCCGTAGTGGAAAATTTAAAAAGCAACGTTGCACCGATGAATAAAAAAACTTCAGTACAGAAGCAAATTCAGAATCAATCGAGAATACAAACGAATCAAGGGAATCCTAAACAGAGGTCATGTCAGAAAGAAGGTGAAGATGAATGCGGCACTTCGAATTTGAAAATTAAAAAGGAAGGTACAGTTGTTCAGTCTTTGTTTTCAAAAAGCACCGACACTGAAATGAAAGATTTGTCATCCGCTCATATATCCAAGGAAAACGTGTTGGAAAGGAAGCCAGAGAAATGTACAAATTGTGAAGAAAAACTTATTATGGAGGGTTCGACACGGCCTACCAATGATGGAAATATTATTGTTTCAGAAGAAAGTTTAGTTGCAAACAAAACGCGGGCACAACGTCATGAAAAGTCTTTTAAACGTAAAGGAGGTCGAAAATTGACATCTGATCGTAAAGAAAGTGAAAGTGAAGACAATTTTAAATATCTTGAGACAAAGGAATTTCTATTGGAAACTTTGTCTAGAGAAACAATAGACGTGGTACAACCAGAAATTGAACAGGATGCAAAGAATTCAAGAGAGAATTTAAATTCGAAGCTGAAGCAGTCTTCTGGAAAAGGGAAAGGTCTTTCCACTGAATCAATTCCAACTTGTACTCCGGAAGAAAACCACGAATCGAGTTGTGTAGTAGAAGAAAAGTATCCACTATCACAAACTAGAAGTTTGAAAGGCAGAGGTAAACACGGTGTAAAAGAGGTCGATAAGAAAGAAATTGAAAATGACCCAAGAACTACGTCAGTAGTAGAAAGAGAAAATTATAATAAAAATAAAGTATCTGATCTGGTAAAAGATGTCAAAGTCGAAAGTGAAAAGCAACCGGTGTTTTCAGCAAAAGAGCTGGTTAATCCATCTGATTTGGCCATAAGAAATGTTGAACCCGAAGTTAAATCTTCAAAAGATAAACAAACCGTAGATCTTTCACAGCTGAAAACTATTCCGCAGCAATTCAAAGGAAAAAAATACAGAAAGCATAGATTTGGGAGCAAAGATATTGAAACTGAAGATAAATCTGAATTGGTAAAGCAATTATCATGTGAAATAATTGTGCCAACAGACTTTGTAGAAAATAAAGTAGTCCGAGAATCAGAAACAGGTGAGAAATGTGTAGTAATGAATACTGGCACAGAAATGAAACCATCACAAGACAAACAGGATGATCAACCCGGACAAAACGATGCTGATAGCTTAGGATCTGCACAAGAAGAACAACAGAGAGGTGAAATGTTTTCACAAATTAGCAGAGCATCCGAAATCTCTCAAGAGTATAGCGATGTGCAGATCTCACAAGAAGCAGAGAAGGCTTGTTTAATGAAATATCAAGGTTGGTATACAGCTGAATCGGTTTTAGAGAAGGAAAAAGTTTCTGGACAGCCGAGTTTGAAACTGACCTCAGACATGTTTGAAAATTTTTGGATGGATGATACGCCTTGTCCAATTTCTGACGAAGAGGATTCAGAAACGGTAAATATTACATCGGTTAACATTCCTGGTGATACACAAACTGTACACACAGACGCAGGTGGTCAAATAGAGGGAAAATGTAAAACTAAAATAGAAAAGTCATGTGAAGTACAGCAGGAACAGCCGTCGTTTAGTTTGAAGTCGGATGATTTCAAAGATGCTTGGATGAATTTTGAGCCTTGTCCCATTTCCGACGATGAAGAGCTTACTGCAAAGACTGAGAACGTCAGTGTTATTGATGCACCAACTGTAACAAATACAGCGGGATCCGCAAAAGAAATACAATATGAAACTTTCCAAGAGTCGCACAGTGAACAAACTTTTAACCCCAAAGATGAAGTTTCCAAATCTCAGAAGAAAAAACCAATTTGCCAACCTACGTCAGAGGAAAAACCTGAAATGCCTGTGTTTGAAATTAGTCATATGAAGGTACGGGTGCAAGAAACTTCACTTCAAGCTCAAGTTGTACAGGATATAGAAGTAGATTCAGTGAAATTGACACAAGGAAAAAGCAATATTGTTCAAGATATTTTGTTTAAACCGAAGTCGGCGAGTGATGTTTTAGTTGATAACTTATCGTGTCCGACTTCTCACTATGACGAGAAAGTGAAGCGATCATCTGAGACATCAAAGACTCCATCTACCACGTGTACTGATCTAGATAAAGAAGCAAAAATTGTTGCTACCCCTTCATCACTATATATGATGGAGAAAGTCATACTTCCTGCCATTTCAAAGAAATCAAAGAAAACTAAATTTTCCGAAGGTAAAGAACAAGAGATAGAAAGAAATGGCAAATCAATTAAAAAAACTTTTGGTACTGAAGAGGTTAAATCCGAAAGGAAAAGATCACCCAAGTGGTCCTCAGCTAGAACTCCTAATGATACAAATCAGCCTGCTTACGTAGTAACTATGCAGGAAGCAAGCGGGTTTGGTCCAGCCTCTAAAGAGCTACTGGTCGTTAAGGAAAGCGCTTCGTGTACTGTCGAGGAAGTAACAGTGCTTGAGCAACCACCTTTAGGGGTCCAATTAGAATCTAAAGTTGAAGATGTCTTACATACGCTGAAATCAGGACCGGGTGAAATACATCTTCGTGAGGATGAATGGGAAGATGTTACAGAGGAAGGTAATAAGGGATCTGGAAAAGATATTAGTAAGCGTACAGAAAAGAATAAGAAACGAAAGAGTAAGGCTGACCGTAGTTTTAACAAAGGAGGCCCTGATGTAGAAGAAGCACAGTTTTTGCCAAAAGAACAGTCTCAATTAGTCTTAACCGTAGAGCCGGCACCGAAAGAATCTTCTCATTCTTTAAAAGTCAGTGAGTCCATGAGTTTTGCTCAAGTAACCAAAAGTAACGCTTTAAAAGGAGAACGAGCCGAAAAATCTGAAAGAGATACATTAATAAGTATGAAGTCAACGACCGGAATAAGTGAAACCTCTTCTGAAACTGAATCTTCCTTATTCTATTCTACTCAGACAGTCAAACCTGATCCGTCTATTTCTGAATCATCACCAGAAACTGTTAATGATGCATCAGCAGTATCAGATAAAACAGAAAATGAGTTTATAGTTGTCAAAGGTCGTAAAGGAAAGTCAAAATTGAAGGGTAAAATATCAGATGCAGAAATCTGGGATGAGTCACTAAAATTACCATCTCAAAAAATTGATTTGAGTCCGTGTGTAATTCCAATGTCATCTCTAGAGGAGCATCCAGAATCAAAACCAGAACTCGTACTATCCTTAACACAAGATGCCTTGAGTGATTCTTGTATGAATTTATTGGATGACAGTTTTGAAATTCCAAAACAGAAAAAATTAAACAAATTCGGAATGTGTCAAGTCAATGATGCTGTTGTCGAACACCTGGAACCTTCTACCACTAACACAATTGTAGCAACAAACGAAGGAACCCAAGCGGAAGAGTATGTTTTAAATATGTGCATGGAAGCATCAGGTGTGGGTGAACCAGGAGAGCCTCGCATGACATTGGCCTCTGCAGATATGGAAACTCTTCTAAATACTGAAGTAGAGTTTGTCGCCGTTGTAGAAAATGTTCAGTGCACTTCAATTACTCCTTCAAATGACATTGATGACGGTTTTGATGTTGATGCCACTGCAGTTGAAGAATATTGTAGGGAAGCAAAGCATTCAATTTCTTTTGCCCCCGATGTGACAGTTATTCTCTACCCTTCGGAAGAAGACAAAGAACAAGAGGAAGGTTCAGTTGTGACTTTTACAATCTTGAAAGATAAAGAGAGTGATCATCAATCGGAAGCAGGTGAGATTAGCTGTAAAGACATTGCCAGGGCCAAAAAGGAGTCTGACACTAGATTATTACATGATGCAGTCAATACGGGAAGGAAAGCTGCTGGAACAAGCAAACAGGGACTGGAAGCTCAGAAAAGGGCTAAACATACAAAAGGCAAATTTGATGAGAATCAGATTACCATTGCGAATTTGATTCCAGAGTTTGAGAAACATGTTATGATTTCCACACCGAAAGAAGTAATAGAACAAGGTAGATCCAGTATACAGAAGGAAAGCGAAGGACGAGGAAGTACCAGCAGGCGTGCTAAGGAATCATTTATCTTGCACAGTGAGAATGAGGATAAATCGACATGGACACAGGAAAAACCACAGTTGGTAGGATGTACTAATAAAAATCCTATAGCGTATATGGAAATTTCAATTCCATCGGGATTGATTAATCAAGTCGAGTACAACGAAGCTGAAAGTAGGTGGCAATCATATCTTGCTTCACATAACTACTCTGGGTCAGAAGTTGTTGATATAAGGAAATTTACTGTAGAACAGTCTGACTATTTATCTTTTCTACCACAACCCTGCTCAGAAGAACTGCAAGAAATTACTTTGGTATCAGATGTAAGAACTGGCAGTAGTGGTATTATGTCAGAATGTGTGAAACAATTACCAATAACATGGAAAAATACAGCCACTGAAATTGCCGTAACACCGTCACATATATTATCTGAATCAACTTGTTTTACTCAGTTAATAGAGTACAACAGAGCGGAGAAATCTTTCCAAGAACTACAGAGTGCTACAACTTCTTTACCATATTTTAACAAAGCGGAACAAAATATTTTAACATTAGGTACTGAAAACCGAAATGTTATCGCCAGTGAAGGCATGGAGAAGACTTTGCTTACGAGTAACGAGAGCTTGGGTCACCATGAGACTCAAAAGGAAAGTTCAACTTTAGGTGAAGCAGCTCAAGAGGTTGCCAAACGATTACAACAACTATCCACCCAGATTCCCCTGCCTGTATTTGAACCAGTGCATACATTCACCTTCTTTCAATCTCCACTAACTGGAATATGTCTTGCTGAGCCAAGATCAGGAACAGCAGAAGGAATGGAATGCCTGAATGTAGATTCGATTGCCATTGACTTTGAAACCTCTCTGTCATTTTTAATGGTAACTTACAACGAAGTGGAGTGTAGATGGAGAGAAGCAGAAGAACGAAAAAAGAAAAACCCTGACTCTAGCGATAAGACTAACGAGGATTCCAAACCAGGACCACCTCCATCAAGAGATGAATTTGACAAGACAAATAGAGGCCCCGATTCGGGGAGTGGAAATGATGGCGGTGGTAGCCATAATGTCAGAGGTCCTGTCACTGAATTGTTGCACACCGGACGTGTAATGACTAATTGGCTCGATTGGAGCACATATCTCAGTCCGAATGTCCTTCCTCCGGAAAACATTTCCGTTGTGTCTTCAGGGACCATTAGTGGTGGTGCAACCATTTTGAAGGATAAACCTCAACAGCTACTAATGCAGCCTACCAATTTCATTTCTTTCACAGATGAATATCTAGGAAAAATTAAGGTGACAAATGCGTAAAGCTATTTTGTGTGTTCTGTCGCGTCCTATCATAATCAAATCATGTCTGATTGCATTGTGTCTCCCTACTTTTCCGTCGCTAACCCTAGGCTTTTGATACTCCATATATTAAACGAGTTATTGGTAGATACATAGATTGCTTTTTGTTGGTTGTTTTTTAGGTACGGGTGTTGATAGATTAATACATTAACAGAAAGTGAAAATGTTTTATTTTTTTGTTGAATTCAATCTTGTTGTTCTAACATAAATTGTTGTCTATATTTTCTTGCTTTGATACGAACGTACGAAAATTAACTCGCGTGGAGGAATTTTGAGCCTAATTCTGCTCTGTTTTACTCTATTAACATTTCAGGAATCTGTCAAAGAGGATATTGAGATCTTGAAGAAAGCTGTGGAAGCAGCCACCAACAATTTATCATCACTCAAGACGGATGAAGTAGAAAGCACATGGCAAAAGTCTGCTGTGAGTGATTAGTATAATATTGGATCTGAACGTATAGCCGAAAACATTTTATCTGGCCCATAGTCTTAAATCTAGCTATCCAAATTTTGGATTTTCTAACTGCCTTTAAATTTTATTTTGAAGGGATTAACGGGAAGTTTGAAGGATTTAGAAGGAGCTGGTGTATCGTTAAGGGATATTGTTGCCACTTTGTCCTCCGAAGATGCAGAAGTAAAAGGATTAACTCTGGATATTAAGGAGCTTATATCTCGTCTACGTGGCCTTATTATGCAGACCGAAAGATTAAACAAAGGTTGCAAGGTATTTACATGCGAGTATTTGTTTCATTTAATTAATTTAAGGCGTAGAGGTTAAAGTAGTTGCCCGTTCTCAAAAAATATGTCTTCAGAAATTATTTGCATTCTTTAATAAAATGTGTAATATTTAGTGTCGTCTGGATGTTATTCGAAAGGAGGCAGAAAAGACGACGCAAGTACAATTGTCTGAAGCAAAAGTTGAAGAGAAGTCCACGATGCCACAGGAACCAATTATGAGCTCCGTTTCTGCAGGTATTCTACCATTTCAGTACAAGAGGGTGTTCAAAGGATTCTGTTCATAGTTAATCGTCGGAAATTTAGAAGGAAAATCGTCGAAATGCTTATGTACCTGCTCGGAACCGAGCACTCGTAAATTATATTTTCGACTTTGTTAGCAAATATTGTACCCGTGTAGCATTTACTTACATCGTACTTATATGTTAGTAATAATAGGATTTCCGCATACCTGTCAATGTAACTTTTGTCAGGGAATGCATAAAACCCATTAATTCAATGCTCATTGAATGTGTGTTCTACATAGTTTCCTTAATGCGATCTTAAAAACCGCATGACGAAAGGATTCAAAAGATGTTTCTTGAGTCCTAATACTATAGTCTATTGGCCGTTTAGCAACAATAAGAGTGTACTAGTTCCATGTCTGCAGTGGTCAATTTGTGAATTTGATTTAAAACTGAATTTTGAAGGAATACATAAAGCTTTTACCCTTGATTTAATTGTTTTGTCCTAAATGAGAACTGTAAAACATTGTGCTAAAATAATCAAAATTATGCATGCATCAAATGTTGTCAATGTTTATTGTTATCTTATAACCCCGCCCTGCTTTGAATTATCAATATATAACTTAGAAATTTGCGTGCGGTAAGAAAGATGAACACTATGTGATGTGTGATTGCCCAAACGCAAGGAATAAAGTCTGATTGTTTAAAACTACGAAATGACCGGAATAACGAACGCTTTATATGCGAAATGTGCATAAAAAACCGGTGTATAAAACATACAATCTTAGCTTTAAATCTACATATATCATCTCGAAAACTATTGACTCTACCCATATTGAGTAAATATATTTCAATGCATAGCACCTTTTGCTGATTTAAAGGCTAGTCAGTGGTTTATAATATGAAACATCCACAACGGTTTCATCTCTAAACTACTTCACAAACCGACCACTCGAAAAGGCTTGATTTTAAGAAAACTCTTTTCCGGTTTAATACCATTTTGACAAAACTTGAGAAATACCTAAGGACCATTACCAAAGGTCTTGTGAAGTGTTTTGATTAAACTGTGATTTTAATGCCTCTTGTGGGCATGATTGATGAGTAAATTAATTACCTTTGGAAATAAAGGATTTTTAGTGCACTCTACTCGATCATTTGTGATCCAGCTGGACTACAAATACCTATATAGGAAACAGATTTTAGAGTACCTTCGTCCCATTGGGGTAGCCCTCCGATTTTTGCAGATTCAATTAGATCATTCAGACTATACAAAGTCAAATGATATCCAATGTTGGTTTTGGAAAACTTTTTCATCTTCGAAATTTTATTTATCTTTATAAGTTCAAAATGTTATCTGTGACCGATAGCTATGTGTCGGTTGCATCAGAATATTCAAAACTTGTATCAGTTCAATTGAACCACCAACGGCAGGAATATGGTATTGAGTAGAACATTATTTAATTCATAATAGATAATTTTCTTTGCATCTCCCTTGCATGAGTTTTAAATGACATTTCAACTCTTCAAAAGTCTACTGCTGACTGTGAAAGTTTTATCAAAATGGCGGCAGACTGGTAAAGTGTTTATTTTGGATTTTAAGAAGTGGTCGGAGACGTACTCCTTTAACCCTCAGATTCATTAATCATGAGTCTGAGGGTAAAAATCGTTATACTTATATTTTGTTTATCGTATTATAACACGGACATTATTCTTTCAGTATTGCTTTCAAATAGACATAATTTTCTGTCTTCGTGGAAATATCTGAATTAAATTGCGTTTTTTCAGAATCCATCCATCACACGCCCATTATCGCTGGAATTGAAGTATCCGTAGAACCTAAAATTTCAGCCACCAGTATTTGTGCTGTTCCTGTTGATCATATTTCCATTCATCCGAAAACGGAGCAAACTTTGGTACCAGAAACGGATGTGCAACAAATCGACATCGTCAAAGGTACAGACAAAATTAATGATCCAATAGTTGTTGAAGTGGCACTGTCACATGATAAAGTACTAGATAGTAAAGCGAAAGTAGATTCAAACCAAGAAATCACAGAAACAGAGTTACAGCAGCAAAGTACAGTGCGTGAGCCAAGAATTACAGGAACAGAGTTTCAGCTAATACCTGAACCAAAAATAGACCTGCAAATGAAAGTGAAGTGGGATCAGCAAATATCAGAACAGGAGGTGGAGTCAACAATTATGAAAAAACGTAAAGAATCGGAGTGCATTGAAATAAACCAACCTTCGATTACTGTAAAAGAGATTGATCCAAACCTTGCACAAATATTAGATACAACTGATCTAGAGGATGCGGAAGTATATGTTTTATATGAGCCGTCCACCGCAGAGTTACTGACGCAAGAAGAAAAAGATATAAAAGAATCAATTTCTTCGGAACCACTTGTTAAAGAAAATATGGAGATTAAAATTGGTACTGATACAGCCCAAAGTGAACTTGACGAACAGCTAAAACAACTTCGAACGAAGGACTCCTTCTCTTTAGAAAATGACTCTTTAAATGAAAGTAATACGGAGATTGAAACAGTTGTCATAGGCAATGAAAGGTTACCTACGGAGAATTTAATGAACTCATCCGGAAAACCTAATGAAACCTCAGTGCTTCACACAGTGGATGTTGCCACTGTTGTCATTCCTGCAAAAAACACTATAGCTCAGGTTTACACGACTGATTCCGGAGACAAGTGTATTACCAAAATTGAAAGAACTGTGGTAACTAGTGAAAAAAAGGAGGTTTCAATGGTACATTCTATTCAAGAAGGGTCTTCCGCATACGTGGATCCCGGTTTGTTTAAAAATATTGCATCTACAAGGCAGTTTGATGAACAGAATAGTTGTCAGATTGTTTACGATGGTCAGACAATACCAAATTCAGCTTTTCAGCAATCGTTCAGAGTGCCTACGTTGGATGATGAGCCTGGAAATTTTTGTGTAAATGAAACCTCAGACTCCAGAGTTATTGAGCCAGAAATTGCTCAGGACGTGATGAATATTGACTTACCGGAAGGTGTTCCGGCAGAAAATGTTGCCTTAATTCATTTGCCGACTCAGGATACTACATTTGGAGAAGGAGACACTGATAATGTCACCATACGAGTTCGTCAGGTAACAAAGCATGTAACTCGACGGGTTATAAGAAAAAGACGAAGAATTGTCCGCAAGATTGTGGTTATCAATGGTGTTGAGCAAGTATCTGAAGAAGTTATAGAGGAACCAGACGAAGTTGATGAGCACACATCTGAAGTATCTAGTGGACCAATAGTAGACTACACGTCAATCGGTGTTTCTTCAGAGTCATTCGCTCAACAATCACTTCATTCTCAACTTACCATTTCTGAGGTAGATGATTCTCCATCGGAACCAGTTAGTGCTATATTGAGCCCTAATCAGCAGCCAACTTGTATCAGTGATTTTTCATCGATTCAGGATCAAGAAATAGCCGAAGAAATTGAAGAAAGCTCTCAGGATGAGGACATGCGTTTGTATTCTCCTTCCATAACAAATACAGAAAAGAAACAGAAATGTACAGACGAAGAAAAACATTTCTTTGGAACAGGTAGTATTGCAAAAGATGAGAAAATATTTTCAAGGCCTAAGTTAGATGATAGCGAAGTAAATCAAGAAGATACGACTGGTGGGAAGGAAATATTTGTATCATCGACAATCAATCTGAAAGAAAATGATCAGACGCAGACATTTCAATATGAGGAGAAAGCTCCATCTATTAAAAGAGTTCATTATCCTGCCGTGAAGGAAAAATGGGATGTAGAAGTAACGGAGGAAGATCCATCGCTTAGAAGTAAAGAATTGCCCGAAAACGATCAAGAAGAATTATCTCAGTCTGAGATAAGAGTTTCATCAAGAAAAATTCATCGTTTTACAGCAAAAGATCAGGATGTTACAGTTTCCTTGACTAAGAAAAGGGTTTCGTTTCCTACAAGAGACGAAGGGTTCCCAGAAAACGAACAAAGGTCTGAGTGTAAAAAATCGATGCAATCCGCACAAGCTTATTGTTTTGGTGAGAGACTTCTAACTGAGATTGGTGAAACGGATGCAACTGTTTCATCACTTTTCAGTGTTAAAGATACAAATATAAAAGAGACTATAAGAGAACCAACTAGCAGCAGTAACGAAGAATTATCCAAGAAATCGCTTATGGAAAGTGGTCATGCATTAACTTCTGAAGTACCCATTGCTCCAGTGAGGCGTCATCAGAAAGTTCTTGAATCTTCTGAACTGGAAAAACCAAAACCTAAAAAGCGTAAGGCGTATAAGAAAGTAACGGAGGAAAGTGGGAAAGGGAATTCTGGGTCAACTCAGCCACTTCCTGAACCTTGTTTTGTGGTTCATGAAGCTATTTCACCTTCCAGACGTGATACTCCAATATTGTGGTCCGATGAAATAGATGAAGGTGATTCATGGGATATTGAAGTAGCACCTGTAGAACCTAATAGCACTGTTTCATCACAGAGTGCAAAGTCTAAATATACAGATCTACCAAAACCAGAACCGCGAAAAAAACGACGGGGTAGGAAAGAGAAGCATGTTACTCAAGAGTACACTTTCCCAATTTCGGAAACTCCCATCGAACTTGCACCTGAAGATGAGGGAAACCATTTTGGTAACATAGCGTCGACTAGTCAAGAAGTAGCAAACAGCAACCAGCAGATCAGGTTAAAAGATGCCGAATCTAAAACGTACAAAGAGAATGTCACCAAAGGATCAGATACTATTCAAGAACCTCACTGTCCTGCAGACCTTACGGTAGTTTTCACTGTTTTGAACGTGGAATCCAAACCAGCTAAAATAAAAGGGTTACAAACAGATTCCCTTTCAGAGGTCGAAGTGCAAGTAGAAGGACCCATCACTGTTGAGGTCTCATCCGTAGTCGAGAAAGTAACTGAAGCTTCAGTTCGAGATCAAGAATCGAAATTTGATAGTATAACCTTTGCTGCGGTGGCTTCTGATGTTATCCAGTCCAAACTACTTTATTCTATAGAGATTTCAAAAGAGTCTGAAGATCTACCATCCTCGTTAGTTCAAGGTTCAATTTTTTCTACTTCGTTAGAAAACCAACTACCAGAAAGAGAGAACAAACCCATTAAAACTACCAGGGTCATCAAGAAACGTAATATTCATGTCGAAATTTCAGAACCCTTGAAGAAGGAAGTTTTTGAAAATCGAGAACTCGTAGACTTAGTTGATAAAACTATACCACATACACCGGTAGAATGTAGCGAGGATCTGCACAGTGCATTGGAAATTGTTAAACCAGAGCCAAATATACAATTTATCAAACCTGGTGCTCCATCAGATAATTCAAACAATACCGAAATGTCGTTTGAGGCAGAACGTAAAGATTCCGTAACTATTAAAGATGTAGAACATGTTACAACAGAATGTGAAAACATCAGCCACTTTGCACCGGTGGTCATGAAGCGTGAAGAAATTGAAACTTACAATTTGCCTACATCCAAAAGCAGTGCAGGGGCAGGGAAGGACAGTACTAAACCAGAGGTCAATCTTGCAGAAGTTGAGGTTGCTAAACCAGTGGTCGCGTTCATAAAATTGACGGAAATTGGTGAAACCTCGGCTGCAGAAACTCGGGAAGTAACTTGTGTAGAAATTACAGCTAGCCCGTCCTCAATTGATTCAGAAAGTGATATCCGTAGAGCGAAAGAAATGGAAGTCACTAATATGTTAGAAATGGGTCCGTCCAAGTTGACAAAGTCTTACATCGGGATTGCAGCCCAGATTAATAAGCCTCCAGAATCTAAAGCTGGTTTGTGTGTGGAACCCAACGACACAGTTCAAACTGAGGTCTATTATGCCAGAAACCCAATAGAAATGATAAGACTTCAGAAAGCATCTAATTTGGCAGAGCCGAAAGTAGTTCAAGTCACTGATCAAGAAGAAACTGAGATAATCTTCCCTACAGGAGTTATGGTCGCTCCTGTAGAAGTTGTCAGCTTGCCTACAGAAACTGAGCGGTCACTGGTTCAGGTTGCTAAGTTAAAGATAAAGGATGTCATAGAGTCAGGAACTGCCACACCCGCAGACATCGAGAGTGACAAACTAATTGAAATCGACGTCACCACTTTGCCTGAAGTAACTGGCCTCACTTCATCGAACCAATTATGGGCGGAGGGCTGTGCAAAAATGGGCATGACCTTAACTTCCCAAACCGAAATATCCAAACCAACAGTAGTGGAGGTACTCCGACCAACTGAGACTGAGGTCATGAAGCAAGTAGAAATAGACTTCAGCTTGTCTACACGGTCTGACGTCCAACAAATAATGGCATCCACCATCCACAAACCTGCAGACATTACCGTGTCTCCAGAAATTCATGCCAGTCAACCGACGGCAATCATAGTAAAAAACCCAGCATATACCGAAGTAACAGAGCCAGTCGAAACTGCTGAAGTTTTAGCTTCAACAACGGAGGTCATAAAATCGGAAGCAGAAATTACGGAACTACAAACGCCTGATGTCAGGTGCCCTGCACATATCAGTGATGAGTCTGGAGAAGTCGCCATCTCGTATTTACCAGAAATTGATGTCGATGTAAATTCTGTGATTGATACTCAGGACGATATTTGTTTAAATAAATCCACTATGATTTCAGAACTCGAGGGCACAAAATCTGAAGAAACAGTTGTCTGTGCGAATTCCACCATTTTGGTCAAGCCTTTTACGGAGGGTAGAATGTGTCAATCAGGGAAACCGGAGACTTATGTATCCTTACAATCTTTTGATCACAGTAATATTGTTCATCGTGAGGGGTTCAGCATTACAGAACTTCAGGTTACAGAGCCTAGTGAGTCTCAAATAGACAAATCTGACCGCAAGTCAGATCAGTGTGATTCTGAAATTCATCAAAATTATATTTCAACAGGTGCAGAAGTTAAACTTACAAGGTCTTTTGAAAGAACTGATTCTGATCCACAGAACACACTAGGTGTAAAGTCAGTAAACGCCGACACCATCATGTACATCAGTGCTCCCGAATTTGATGCCATTGAGTCAGTAAACGCTACACCTTCTCATTTTTCTGACCCCGATGCCATTGAGGCTACAAACGTTAAAACTACCGAGTTTAGAAAGAGTTATGTCAGATTTACAGATGCGGAATCCGCAGATACAGTCACCAAATCTATAATCCCAGATGCCATAATATTTAAATGGGGAGTATCAGAAGAGCCTACGGATGTTCCTAAGATCACTAAGGACACAGAAACTTCCAGGATTGAAAAGATTGAAACCGTACAGTCTACAGACTTACAAGCGATCATGACCAAACACAGTGAATCAAAGCAGCCTACATGTACTGATTATGTTAAGAGTACGGGCGGTGAAGCAATCAAAATTGCAGAGGTTGATTCCAGTAAGTCGACAGACGTTGAAGCCTTTGTGGAAAAGCCAGCTGACGTTGATTCTATCGAAAGCACAGACTCTGAAGCCCCCGCGAGTACTGAGGTTGAAGCTGTAATGCCTGTTGAAGCTGAAATCTGTAAGCCTATAAATGAGGTAGCCTCAAAGGTACTATGTGAGCGCGCTGCCTTTCTAACAAAGAATATCACCCAGTCTACGGTCGCTGAAGCAGTCATGTCTACAGATGTAGCCATCGAGAACTCTGACCCCAAAGTCATCATGATTGAATACGATGTAACGATGAAACCTGTAGATGGTACTATCAAAAATACAGAATCTGAATACTCCATGACTGCAGAAGTTGAAACCGACGTGACTACATATGATGATTCCGAGAAACTTACTCATGTTGATACCATCAGGGATACAGACTGTGAATCCTCTGTGATTAAAGAGGTTGAAATCATCAAGCCCACAGGTGGTGAAGCCTTCACATTGATAGACAATATCATCAAGCGTACTACTGACTCTGAAATCATAAATGCTTATGTAACTGTCGTGCATACAGATGTTAATACTCTCAGGACTACAGACGTGACACATCCAATGCGTGAAGAGACTAAATGCCTCAATGTTGCTGATGCCATTTCGTCTATAGATGACCAAGCAATATATACAACTGTGAAACCAAAAGATGTTGATGATATCATAGCAACAGACGCTATTAGCTCTAAGAACACAGAAGCCATCAACTCTGCAGACGCTCAAGCCATTACGACTGTATTAGATACATTCGAGAAAACTAAAACCTCCAAGACATCAGAGGTTGAATCTATAGACCCTAAGGTCATCACGACTCCTTATGCTCAATCTGAGAACGATACAGATGTTGAATCTGACAGAATTACAAACACTGTATTCCCTAAGAGTGTCCCTCAAGGCATCATGATTTCATTTGATGAAACGAAAGAGCTTGCAGATTTTGATGCCGTCATGGTAACAGGCGCTTCAACCTCCAAAATTACAAAAGTTGAAACACTGAGAACTTTATACTCTAACGAGATCAATATATATGATGAATCCGAGAATCCCACAGATGTTGATGACATAAAGATTACACAATGTAAAATTCCCAAGATTGCAGATATTGAGCGTTTGAAGGCTGTACGCGCTGAACCCGTCATTAGTGCAGATGATGAATCAAAGAAACCTACAATTGTTGATGTCATCAAGATTGCAGGGTTAAAATCCGTCAAGTCTGCAGAAACTGAATCTATCAACCGTAATCTCTCTCAAGTTGTACAGAGAACGTCTGATGAAACGAAAGACCAAATAGATGTGGATACTATCAAGACTACAGCAGTTGAGACCTCCAAGATAGCAGAGGTTAAACCCATCTGGTCTGTAGATCCTAAAGCCACTGCGATGACATTTGACGACTCTGTGGGTCATACAGATGTTGATTCCATCAAAATTACAAACGCTGAAGCATTCATGCTTGCAGAGATCCAACCCATCAAGTCTGCAGAAGATGAAACGATGAACGTTAATATCTCTCACGTCATCACTACGTCTGATGAAGCGAAAGAGCATGTAGATGTTGATAATATCAAGTTTACAGACGCTGAAACCTCTAAAATTATAGATGTTGAATCCATCATGTCTGTATACCCTGAAGTTATCATTTGTACAGAAGTTGAAGCCAAGAAGCCTGCAGCCGTTAATACCATCAAGATTGCAGAGGCTGAAATCTCCATCCTTAAAGAGATTGAATCCATGAAATGTGCTGACAATGAAATTATCTCATTTAATGTTCCCCGAGGCATCATAACTGCACTTGATGAAACCGAGAAGTCTGCAGAAGTTGAGGATGTCATGATTGAAAGCGCTAAATTTCCCAATATTGCAGAAATTGACCTCATGAAGTTTGCACACCCCAAAGTCATCATGACTGTATGTGATGAATATGAGAAACCTGCTGCTTCAACCATGAATTCAATCAAGATGGCAGACACTGACACCCATATGACTGAAAAGGTTGAACCCATCAGGCCTATGGACCACAAGGACATTGTAACTACGTGTGGTGATTCCGAGAAACATATACATGTTGATGCCCTCAAGATTACCAACGCTGCAATCTCCATGGCTGCAGAGGTTGAGCCCATTAAGTCTGGAAAACTTAAATCCATCAAGATTGAACCCATCAAACTTGGAGGCGATGAAGCAATCAAGTTCAATGTCTCTATAGGCAAGATCATAAGGGATGAAACCAAAGAGTGTACAGATTTTGATGCCATCAAGATAACAGGGGCTGAAACTCTTAAGATTGCAGAATTTGAATTTACATCTGTGGAACCTAAATCTAGCATAGTATATGATGAATCCGAAAAACCTGTAGGTGTTACTGCTATCAAGATTGCAGACACTCACGTCTTCATGACGCCGGAGGTGGAACTCGTTAAACCTATAGCCCCTAAAGTCATCATGATTACATATGATGAGTCAGAGGCATTACCAGACCTTGAAGCTTTCAAGGTTGCGAAGACTGATTCTTCCATCATTGCGAAGGTCGAGCCTGCAGATGATGAAGCCATTAATGTTAATGTCTTTAAAGGCAACATGACTGTATTTGATGAAATGAAAGAACTTACAAACGTTGATACCGTCAATAAGACGGGCACTGAATCTCCGAAGTTAGAAGATATTCAACCCATGCAGTCTATATATTCTGAAGCCGTCATAATTGCATATGATGAATCGGAGAAGTCTAAAGAGGCCATCAACACCATGGAGGTCAAACCCATCGAGTCTACACAGGACGAACCAATTAACATAAGTGTCTCTCAAGTAACCATGACTGTATTTGATGAATCGATAGAACATGTAGATGTCGAAGTTATGAAGATTGCAGAGATTGATACCTCAATGATGGTCGAACAAGTTGTCCAAGTCGGGTCTATCAAGTCTGCAGATGATAAATTCATTAATTTTAATGTCCCTCAAGTTATTAAGGCTACATTTAATGAAACGAAAGATAGTGAAGATGTTGATTTCATCAACATTGCGGAGGTCGAGCCCTTTACGTCTTTTGAGGATGAATCCGTTGACATGAATGTCTCTCAAGTTATCAAGACCACAGTTGATGAAACGAAAGAGTTTACAGTCGTTCAGGCAAAAGAACTCATGAATTCTGTAGACCCTAAAGCCATCTTAACTTCATTTGTTGAAACGGAAGTGCTTACAGATGGTAATGCCATCAACATTATAAGTGCGGAAGCCTTTACCATTGTCGAGACTAAACCCAACAAGTCTGTAGATGCTGAAGTCGTCATGACTACGTGTGATGAATTCCGTACACCTGTAGATGTTAGTGTCATCAAAAGTATTGGCGACGAAACCCCCACGATTACACAGGTGAAGCACATGAAGTGTGCAGACGATGAAGTTATTAAGTTGAATGTTTCTCAAGGTATCATTACGACATTTGATGAAACGGAAGAATCTATAGATCTTGATCACACCAAAATTACTGATGCTGAAACCCCCAAGACTGTAGAGTTTCAATCCATCAATCCTGGGGAGGAAGTCGTCAATGATATAAGGGTGAAGCCTACAGATGTTAACGATGTGAAGACTGGAAAAGTTGAATCCTCCCTGATTAGAGGTATTGATATCAGTGGGTGTGCAGACGACGTATTAGCGAAGTTTGAAGGCGCCCATGTCACCCATTTGTCCTACGCTGATGCCACACAGTTTACTAATTCTGAAGCGAACCAGTCTGCTCACGGTAGTACCACCGAGTTTACTGAGGCTGATAGCATCAAATCTTCAACATCGGAAGTCAACTTATCTACAGATGATCATGATGCAACTGAATCTGAAGATGTAGATACTACCAAGCCTATAAACGCTAATGAACTCAAAAGTCCAAGGAACACAGCAACAGACTTTCCAGAAGTAGATGCTTCCAGTTCTAAAGTACTTATATGTACAAAAAATGTAACCACAAAGTCTAGGGATGCTGTTGACAATAATTCTTCAATTGATGTTATCAAATGTACAGACTCTGAATACATGTCTGCCAATAATTTTGTCATGAAGTCTGGAGATACAGTTGTTGTCAAAGCAGAAGACGATTCCGCGCTTACAGACGTTAAAACTACCATCCCGACGACGAGTGGTACCAACAAGTTGGATGCTAAGAATTTTGCAGATTCTGATGCAGCTGAACAAAAAGAAATTGCTTCCCCTGAGTACACTAATGCTACTAAGCCAACAGACCAAGAAATAAACAGACTGGTATGTTATAAAGTGACGAAGTTAACGGACTCAGAAGCCGCCCGAATTGCAGACTTGAGGCTCATCGATTGTGCGGAGACTAAGGACATTAAGTCCACAGACTGTGAAGCCGGTACATCCGTTGAAACTGTTCAGACTATACATCTTGTTGCAGTTCCTGATACAGCAGACGCTGATGCTGCTAGATATACACAAACTGATTTTATCTCACAAGCAGACATTGGTATTAATATATTACAAGCCATAGTCGCCAATTTAGCTGAAGACACCCAACCACCAGAGATCACAGAGTTGAAGGAAGACAAGCGTTTAGAAATAGGTTTAGATTTATTGCGGTACCGGTCAGACAAACCTTCTGATGCAATATCCAGTACAACTATACAATCGTTCGATTTGGTCGAAATCGCAGCTATGAGAACAACTGAAACGGAAATATTTAAGCCTATAGCTATTGATGCCAATCCGATGGATTTGCATATTTATGAACCAGAAGAAATTCATGGTTCGAACCTCACGTATGATACCGACTTAATTTCGTGTTCGGAGATTAATGAAATGACGCCCGAAGATTGCAAGGCACCCATTCCATCAAATAGTAATATTATGGAGCCAAAAACAACCAGGGTCACTCAGGCAGTTAAAACTGAAGGCATGACTCATGATGAAACTGACGTAAGTTCGTTTGCACTTACCGTGATAAGTAGGGCTGAAATTGCTACTATCCAGCCAATCTTGACCGAGAACGCTGATCAAACTATATCATCGTCGAGTGAACCTGAAGTCACCACGAGTACGAGAATTGAATCACACCCATGTGAAGAAACCGCTACAAGAGATAGTAACGTTTCAAAACCTACAGTGGCCGAGATCAACAAATCAATTGACACTTTGGTCGCGTTACCTGCGGAAATAGAAATCCGCAAGTTTGCAGAATTGGGTTTTATCGAAACAACAGATTTTGTAGAGACAGAAGTCTCAAAAATTACAGAAATAAGTAGCTCCCAGTTTTCAGAATCGGAGGACAGATGTGCAGGAGCAGACGTTATCAAATACTCGAAGACTAGAACTTGTATGACTGCAGAGCCAATAAACACCGTACGAACTGAGATCTTTGAGCCACGAGAATCAGTATTGAAATCACAGAAGAAAACGCAAATAAGTACACCTAAATCACCAGATCTAAAGATTGAAGTAGAAGTAGTACATGTCACCCAACCTGAAGAAACAAATGTAATTCCGCTTGGGGAAGGTGTAGCCACCTCATCAAAAGAAAACTTGCCAGCAGAAGTTGATCTAATTATAAATACCGGCGACGTGTCAATAACTGAAACCACTAAGTTAGCAAAAACCCACAACATGGAGCCACAAAAGTTGGGGCTTTCCCAAAATATAATTAATGAAGTAACCGACAGTAGAGCCACATTGACTAAAAGAATACGTTTTGACCAACCAGCAATAACCGAGATCATCAAACCAAAAGAAACAGAGGCCACTTCCTCTCCACAGATCAGGCCCGGATATGCTGCAGTAGCAGTGTTCTCCAAACCAATCGAGGCCCAGGTCGTAAGATCAGCAGAGTCTGAAACGCCTACAGAATCTAACTTCACTTCCTTTGCACAAACTAAGCTCCTGGAACCTGCAGAAGGTGGTGTTAACACAACAACAGAAGTCTATCTCGTCAAACACACTGACAACCAAATACCTTCAACTGCAGTTGGGGCACCTGAAATCAGATGGCTTGAAGGACCTGAGTTGACCTCAGTTGATTTGGTCCCTACTTCTACTGATACTTGCGTAACATCAGTTCAGATCACAGCGGCTAAACAAATTGAGGTCACCGAAGCGACAGAAGACGACTGTACTAATCAAATAGAAATTGAAGTTAGTGAAAAAAGTACCCCTATTGAAATTTTAGAACTGGAGGGGGCGAAGCATGCGCAAACAGAGGTTGGGACTATAACAAACAAGCTTGTCAAACCTGCACCCAAACTAAAGAAGAACAGAAAAAATAAACAGCAGATCAAGAGTATACCTCAGTCATCACAGCCTGAAACTAGTGCTTCCTTATCATCCGATACTTGTAAACTCAGTGACTACATTGTTGTTGACACGGCGCAGCACACATCTATTAAGACGGCCGAACCTCAGGTGACAGAGGTCAGTGAACTTGAAATAGACAAATCTCACCTACGTACGGTTCTACAAATTAAGAAGCAGCTTATTTCAACTGGCGCAGAAGTTGAAACTGGGCTGGCCATTCAGAGTACTCAGTCGGAAGAAAGGAAACTGTTTGAACAAATTGAGACCGATATAAAATACGTACCTACAACAGAATTTGAAGCTGGTCCAGAAGTCACCCGTGTGATAGATCACAAGAAGAAGAAATTTAAAATAACTAGAAAAGCTGATATTGTGGATCCCGCCGAGTATAGTAGAATATCATCGTCTTCTGTTTTAAAATTGACAACTTCTGAAATCAAAGAACAGAAATTAGTCCTTTCGGAAGTTGAGTCCTTGCAGTTACCAGTTGAAACCAAGTCTACCCTGGCTGAAACTATCAAATCAAGTGATTCTGAATGTTTTGATTCTAATGACTCTGAATCCATCAAATTAACAGTCACAGAAGTCAATAGGTTTACAGATTCTGATGCCAAATTATCTCTAAATGTTTATGCCACCATGTCTACAGATGCTGATGCCACAGAGCCAAAGTTAACAGGCGGTACAGTCATTATGTCTACAAACCGAGATATGAATATACCAACGGATGTCTCTGCCACGAAGTCCATGGACTTTGAGGCAGTCGTATCTACAAGCAAAGATTCGACCCCGGTGACGCGTGCCAGTGTGTTTACAGACTCTGAGACCGTTGAATCGACTCATGCAGAATCTTTCATCTCTACAAACTATCAGTTGAAACAGATAGACCATACCACCAAGGCTACAGAGGAGAAAGCCATCAAGTGTACAGACTTTGAAGCAATCATGTTTGCTGACGATTATTCGACTAAGGTGATTGACGTTGAAACAACCATGTGTTCGAACGTTGAAGCCAGTTGTTCAAAGGAATCTGATGCGCTCAAGCCAGTAGACGATGAAATCATCCTTAAAGAACTAGCAAGCGTCAAGTCAAAAGACGGTGATGCCTCAAAGGTTGCTTTATTCGAATACAAAAGCATTCCGATGACAGAACTTGAAGCCGTTGCAGTCACGACCATCGATGATTCGGCCAAGTGCAAAATGGCAAATGAAGTTCAGATTGTTGAGTCTGAAGATCCCATTGACTTTTTAGTACCTATTGCCTCAAATTCTACTTCAGAGGTTAAAGATGAGGAGCACCGTTTTGTACACACTGCTTCAAAATTGATTACGTCACTATCAGAGGTTCCAATAGAGTCGGAGAAGCATCTCAAAGTTGAGTTCAGTGAGTTAGCAGAAACCATTAATTATACAGAAACTGAAACCGATATGGGATCTCTAAGAGTGGAGAGCAAGGAAATGGGATTAGATATACATACCAAACCAAAGAAAACGAAAAGGTCTAAAAAATCATTGAAAAAGTCGGAAGTTCTCGAACCGCCTGAGGTAACCTTTGCAAAAATTGTTGAATTCAAGGTACCGAATAGAATTACCGGAGACGATCAAAGAATTGTAAAATCAAAGACTGCTGCAACACTTGAAAAGAAAAGTGAAACAGATTTGTATCCTGGAAAATTCATTAGGGAAGGAACGGGAACCATAGTCGGTAAATTGACGGAAACTGGAACAACCGAACCTGCAGAACTTGTTACAGAATTGTTGTTGATAGATCAAAATGTTTCCAAGGGTGCTCAGTTTACTAGAACAGAATCTAATACATTAGCTTTACCGTCAGGTAGAAGTACATTTTCTGAATCCGATGTACCTGACAAAATTGAGGAAATTCCTATTGTACCTAAGCTTGCGGAGGCAATGGAAAGGGAATTCAAGAACCCTACAAGACCTACGGAGGACAGAATTCCTGTAGTTACGACAATCTCAATTCCCATTTCAATTGATTCTGAATCTGTAGTGCTAACTACTCAGGCACAATCGGAGCTAGAGCTGCAACCGGTTACCGTAAATGTTGAGCAACCTACATCTGATTCGCAAATTCATTACTTAACCAAAATTTCCAGCCCAACTATGTCACCTGTCCTACGTGACTCTGAAATTAAGACGGCTCCTCTGGCTCAGTCCTCAAACAAAGAGAATATATCAATTACTCTTGGACCGACTGAATCTGTTCTCTTAACTTCCTCGGACATGCCAGATGATTCCAATATCACAGTTGTTCCTGTTGAACACTCCACTTCTTCAAAAAGATTTCATACGGTGGAAAGACCTTGGGAATTGAATAGGGGAAGATCGTACATATCTACTACAGCGGACATAATGAACCCAGAGAAGGTAGAAATAGGTTCAATTGCGGTTGATTTAAACCCAGAAAGTGGTGTATCAAGCGCTGAAGCTCCTGTTCTTCCTGATAAGGACTGTCCACCTGATACTGGGTGGAAAGATCTACAGTCGGTCTCTATTTCTGGTATCAGAGAAATCTCAAGTATAGTAACACTGCCTGACGTACGGACAGTATATGATGATGAAAGTAAATTATTGGATGAACAAGGGAAGTATGTAAAAGAAGGACCTGTGAAGCAAATTTCAGCCCAGAAAGAATTTAGTGTTGAAGGGTGGGTGAATAAACTGGATGTTACAAAATCTGAACAGGAGGGAGAATCTTCAGTTGTTGGAAAAACTCATCGAATAGGAAAACGAAAACAGAAGGTCAAATTTGCAGAGATAGAAAAGGAAACAATAGTTCCTGTTATAGAAATTAGAAGACCATCGAAAGAGGAGCTTGAGCTGACGGAAAAACTTCTAAAGACTCAAAAGCAAGTGGTTCAAGCTTTGAGGAAAACAAAAGCATCTCAAACATCACTGGCTGTATTGAAATGTGATTTGAATGATGTTGTTTTGGAAGGCGTAGAGAAAGCTATAAACAAGATAAAAGCTGCATTTTTAAACGAAGACAGTATCGTCATCATCGAGCAGCTTGCCTACATCGTGGAGACTATATCCATCACACTGGAGACCATTCAGTGTCGAATAATGAAGTTAGAACACTCCCCTATAGCAGCACAAGAAAAGGCTGTTCAGTACGAGGAACTACAAAAGTATTTATCAGCGGTTACGAATAAATTGAATGAGGTGGATATTATTTCAGAAAATCCTGCTTTAGGAGAGAATATGCAAGCGACGCTTAAAGATGTTCTTAGTACCTCCAAAATACAAGCTGCTAGTGTTCATGAATCCATGAACGAAAGTCTACAAGTGATTCGAGAGTCTGAGTTTGTCTGGAAGCAACTTGTTGGGGAACTTACGGAAGCAGGGGAGAATCTGAATAAAATTGCAACAGAAATTGAGCTAAATGTTAACAACTCAGTGTTGTCACCTAACGATCAATTGCATCACTTGGACTGCTTGGAAGAACATTATCACCGGTTAAAACCATCTCTGGAGCGGACTGCTGCGAAAGCTTACCAATTTGCAAACGAACATCCATGTTATGAACTCGGGCACGACTTAAACGAACTCAATGTTCAGATTGTGAATGCAGACAGTCTTATATTAAATAAGAAGGAACTACTTACACAAATCATATCATTATCGGAGGAGTATGAACAAACTTTACAAGAATTCTCTCAAGTAATCAAAGTAGCAGAAGCTCTTGTGGAGGAAAAGCTCGGTGTGAGAAACCTCCAGCATTTACAAGATGAGCTGCACAAACACAGACAATTCTTTGGGAATCTTAAGCGGTGTCAACAGGCATTAGAAAAGTTGGAGTATGATTTGGACACTTCTACAAGGGAAATGCATAAGGTGAGATTAGAAAAGAAAGCAAAGCAAACAGAAACTTCACGATTCATAATTATCATATTTCAATGGGACTAATATCTAATTCCTTCGCAGAATTTACATCAAAGTTTGTATGAGCAAGCAAGCACGATTCTGGAGAAAGCATCAAAAAGGCGACAACAAATGGCGGTAGCGTCAGCACGTTGGGCTAGATTAGAACAAGGACTCGAAGAAGAAGCAAACTGGCTGGCTACCATTGCTAGAAAAATTCCTGGCTTAGACGCTGTTGCTTGTTCAGATTGTGAAAGATACTGCTCTCTCCACCAGGTTTGTTTTATTCGTAGAAACACATGAGATTTTTCGTTGTATTTATTTATATCTAATTTTAAATTATTGCAGACTCTGTACTCAGATGTAATAGTCCATCAAGCTCGTTTGATGCAACTGCGAACCGTAAGCGAGAGTCTTTTGAGTGTACTAACTTGCCCTGAGTTAGAGGGTCGTTGTGACTCCTTAATAGAGGATCTGCTATTGGTCAGCAACAGAGTTACTTCTGCCCTTCAGAGTTTAATAGGATTTAGAGATGCTTATTCCAACTACGAGCGACTCATGCACCGACTCAAATCTTGGCTTCAGAAGGCAGAGGCAAAAATGGATTCTATAGCTCTTCAACCTCAGAGTCATCCTTATGATTTCTGGGTAAGTTGAAAATCTGTCATCTGTAAGTTGAAGATTTGTAAGGAAGTTACCCTGACCAAAGATTTCAAATGTATATATAGGAATTGAAAGCTCAGCTAGAGAGTCAACAACCACTCCGGAACGAAGCATCTGTTCTTTTAGATCAATCTTTGCGACTTCTTCCCGTTACAGATGAGAATTCTATTCGTGATAATTTTTCTAATTTTGATGAACGATGGTCCTCTCTTTCCTCTGCTGTGGCTCAAACGGAGTTGGCCAATTATCAGGGTGAAGAAGTTCTGTCAGCTTCAGTTTCCACTAGATTGGAGGCTATGGACAAAGAGCTAGGTGACATGAAGGAGGCTCTGAGTAGTATGGTTGTTGTGGTCGAAACTGAGGACGATTTGTACAACTATCTTGAGAAGCTGCAGGTATACACAGTTATTAGTGGAAACTTCAATAAACCGTCTCACAACATTTTCCGTTCTACCATGATTACTTTTACCTGTACTCTAGATTCTCAAAGCTCAGATACTGAATAAGAAACACCAACTGAGCACATTGCTTGCTAAGGATGGATCACTAGAACCCAAAGATGCCGAAAGAATTGGATGCTTATTGACAACCTTGTCTGCCTTGGATGTTCAAGTCAGCGAAGAGCTCGAAGCAGCTCACGTTATTCGCGAGAAGTTTGCTACCTTCAGCCGCATGTCATTGAAGGTTAAATATGAGATAATATGTTGTTTTCTACCGCTGGTGTTCAAATGATGCTGTTTGACAACTCGTGATCGGTTGTTTATTTTTATTTTGTAGACGAGGAGACTGCAAGACACCCTTCGGGCTAGGGTCGATCAATGGGCTTCATTTTTTGAACTTTCACAAGACATTTTGAGACAAGCGCTTCAAAATTGTCAGGTAAATTTACTCAACCACCCATATTTTATTACTCAACGGTCCATGCATTAAAGTATTTTGTGGTTCGTATGGTTATCTATTGTTGGGTTTGATAGAGCCTAGATGAAGATATAGGCAACAACCACGTCGACTTAGAAAAAATGCGTCAAGTACTGACAAGCTTCCCTTCCACATCCCATCTTTCTCTCAGTACAGCTAAATTGGAACATGAGCTACATGAGATGGAGGCCACTGTGCACACATTGACTGCACGAGTTCAGGTACTTAATTTTATCACTTCGTGAGATTCCGAATGTATTCTTTTTTCTGTTTATCAAAACTAGCCTATTAGTAATAAGTTACATATTACCCATGGAGTTATATTTTGAAATTCCACCACCGGATTTGGAAAATTCACAGGTTTTAGATTAGGCACAATTTTTTTTAACACCATGCCTTAAAATTTTAAGGCTACAACTGAAAATCTGGTTTCAGAATGTTCAGTACATTTGGA
>JAAXYV010000002.1:0-28350 GCA_036851875.1 Novacerus sp. FZ-2019
AGAAAGAATTCAGCAGACTGTCAGAGTGAGAGGCAAAAGAAAAATTTCATTGTGTTGGGTATAAAGAAGTGAAATTACAACTGTTCACAGTTCACACTCTCTGTGTGTAGTCTGTGTAGTAGTACGAAGGAACAACCAGTTCCTGCCTTTTAAATGATGGAAAGAAAGGAGAAGAAAAAAACCTAATGCTAAAATAGGGTGAAATGAGGAATTTTTTCTTTTTCTCAACATCTATTGTTGCTTGTATTGCATTGCTTTGCTTTCTATAAATGCTGTATGTATATATGCTGTGCTGTGTGTGCTGTTCGTTCCGTCTGAATTGTATAGTCATCCCAAGTCAACAGTACTCTCAATCTAAGACTGCAGAGATTGATCTCTTCTCGTGTCTGACATTTCCTTCCGCTTTCCCTTTTATTTGGTCACCATGTGTTTTTCTTCAAAGCACATCATCCATCCAATTTTTCTTTTTACACAGATTCCCTTCGCTTTCAGCCTTCAAATCACATCACTAGATTTCAACATTCGACTTCAAAAGACTTGAGTTTAATTAGATATTTGGACAAATCATTGACTTAATACCCGTGAGCTTGAGCGATTTTTCTGAAATGAGTATATATATATACATATATATATATGTTTGTATGCTATGTGCTATATGCTATATTTAACTATTAGTATGATGTTTGATTGGTTGTATGCTGGAGTATTATTATTGTTTTTCTTATTTGAGTTGAATTTTGAGTAAAGTTATTGGATAAAATATTTGATTGGGAGTAGTTGACTTGACTTGAGAGGAGTCTGAGTCGACTGGGGAGCTGAAGTGAAGCTAAGAGTAAAGCAAAGTCAAGTGAAGGAAGGTGAAGCAGAGTAGAAGACTACGCACAGAGCAGTAGGTATATATGTATATGTATATATAGATAGAGACAGGGAGCAGAGTTGAGCATTGCGGGTTGCAGCAGACAAAGATAGAAAGTAGGGAAATGCTCAATGTTTCCGTTCTACTTGGTTGAGCCATAAATAAAATGCATCCAATGAATTTTTATTATGGAGAACACGTATGCATGCATGAATGTTTTAAAATTCATAAAAGAATAAATTCAATCTGAGCGCACACGGCGGAAATGTGTAGGTATGAGAGAGAGTAGTGAATATATGTGGGTGAGTGAGTGAGGTAGAGGTGGATGTTCATAGGAGAGTGAGAGATGGTATGCATATATGCTTCATGATAATGTATGCGGAAGAGACAGTGAAAGGAAAAGTGTCATAAATTTGTTGAAGCAACTCCAGTGAGAAAGTGGATACTCAGAAGGGAAAATACAGCAGAGACAGTAGAGAGACATATAAATACATATATACATTGGGCAAAAGACAGAGGCAATTGAAGGTCTCTTTCTACTACTACTACTACTTCCACTGCTTACTCCTTGTAATACTGTTGGAGAAGAGGAACTGTGTGTAGTGAGTAGCGAGGAAAAATTGTGTCTGGTTGGCTTAAAATTCACATGGCGAGTGAGTGAGATGGAGCAATTCGTAGAAGGATAAGATGAGACAGGATAGGATGGGATGGGATAGAATCGTAAGACTGGGGTGGGAGACTCTATGGCGAAAGGAGTGGAATATATTGCATTTGTAATAGTCATAATGTGATGTAGGTATATAATGTAATAATGGGACGGGATGAGCGAGAGACCTGAGCTTCTTCCAGTTAGTTGTTACTGTACAGAAGAAATCAGCCACTCGCTTACTTCTTCTTTCCTCTTATTTCTATAGTATTACGAGGACTACGACGACGACGACTACTACTACTACTACTACTACGAACTCTGGCTGTTCCTTGGTTCGTTTCGTTTTGAGCAAATAGGAGAGAAGAAGAAGTAGGTAGTAGTAGATTCATAGGAGCTTCGTTGAGTCTATGGGAAGAGCAAAGTAAGTAATGCTCATACAATAAGGAGATGCACAGAAGCTTTTCGCAAATGAACATCACTGCTTTTGGTCGGACTCAATAAATTACTCCCTAATGTAATCTGTATTATTACCGCACTCCGTAATGCCATGTAATGTAATGCGAGGGAACTCTGTCGGAGAAGTAAAGTAGGAGTGCTATTCTCTCTTTCTCTCTCTTTCTCCTCTCAATGCTTTAACTGCTCTTCTTCAATCCTATATTCTCCTCTATATATACTCACTTTACTCACTCTGGTCTTCTCCTAGAACGTAGGCATAGCCCAAGTGAAGTAGAAGTAAGAGTTGGCCTAGGCTTTTCAATGAGCGTCTGCTGGCTTTACTTTATAGCTAGGCCAATGGAGGAAAGAATACGGTCGGAGTGAAAGTAATAGTCTAAGCAAAGTGTAGTAGTAAGAGTAGTGGTAGTATAGAAGAGAGAGAGAGAGAGAAGAGAGTCAAGTCGAGGTATAATCTTAGTGAAATGGGAAGAGCAAGCGGGGCAAGTATGTGTAGGGAGTTTGGCCTGAGTCACATAAAAATATTAGATTTTCAGAGTTGATAAGTGGAAAGAAATCGAGAGCGAAAGGCACAACAAGAAAATACAATATGGTTGGAGATGTGCTTTGCGAACACTTTGGAGTGGCTGGCCCTACTCTTTGGCTCGATGGGTTTGTGTAGCAGAGCAGACCTCATAAGCACTTTGACATAGATCCGCTCAGCCTCTGCGACAAATTCATTGTCTCTCCTCCTTGTATCATCTACGGTGCTCATCTCAGCTCGACGTCCAGGACGACGACGGCTCCCGAGATGATATCACATCATATCCGTCTCCGTTCCTTCCGCTATCCTCATCTTAACTCAGTTTCTTCTCTTTTCCCTCTACCTTCTCGCCTCTTTCTCGCTCTCTCTCTCACTCTGTGTGTCTCTAGCTCTCACTCTCTTGGTAGTCTCACCAAACATAACCATACATACGTAGAAGTAGTAGTAGTAAGAGTACAGATGAGAAAGATACACTTTGACTTGGCTAATGAAAAAGATACAACAACAAGTTGACGACTTATTGCTCTGAGACTTGCGTTCTTCTATTATAAGACCATCAAGAGGAGTTGAAGTCCCATTGCTATCGCCCCTTTCACTTGCCCCTTGATCACAGATGTAATTTGTCAGACGTGTGTACGTATATACGTACGTACGTATGTACGTATATAGCCAAAGATGATGATGACCTGTTTTCTAACAGTTTCTCTCTCATGTTTTCTGTATTGCAGTGGAGCTGGAAGAAGTGTCAGACGAATTGGTGATCGACGAAGAAGCCGAGCCATCTGATCCGGAATCACCCGCTATGAGTCCGTCTGCACGTCCCAACTCCAATAATGGAGCTCCTCTTGGCTCACCCAAGTCTGACAAGATGACAATCGATGAAGGTAAGATTGAGTCCGGCACCTTTATTTGCCTGTTTCCTCTCGCGGCGATTCATCATTACCATGCATGGGCAGACCGGTGGAAAGAAAACTGAAGAGAGAATTCCAAGTCGTCTTAGTCCTTCCACTACTACTACTACCACCACTAGTAGTAGTCAACTCCAGGAGCATAGCAAATAGCATACATACATAGTACATAACACACACAGGCATGGGAATGGTGGTATATATTGGTGTGCATAGTGCATAGAGAAGTCAAGTTTGAATTGCAAAGTCGAGCATTGAAGTACTTGAATGTAGTGGGCTGAAAGTTAACCTGGGAAGGAAGTGACAGGAAAGAAATCGAGGGAAATTTATTTGATTTTCTCGCTTCACCACCAAGAAGAGCCACCGACATTGACTTGACATGATGGAAGGAAACTGGAGCTGTGTGTGTAGTTTGACTTTCGGAGTGGCTGGTTGGTTGGTTTTGACTTTGGTTTCCACTCGTCCTAGTCGTCAAGTCTCTCGTACTCCTGTGGGGTATAGCACTAACTGTAGTGGCAGTAGCTGTCCTATAAACACACTTACTCAAACATATCTGTATTCTAGGAGTATAATATACAGTATAGAGACAGGGATATGGGTTTACAGTACGTAGTACAGTACTATCTTTCGTGAGACCCCAGGAGCCGATACCTAGTCAATGCCAATGTTTGCAGATAAGACTTTTGTGAAAAGGGAGGAGAGGGAGAAGAGAGAGAATGAAAGAGTGAAAGCGTCCGGTGGCTGAGCAGAGTACACAGTTTACACAACCACAAGAACTCATATGGAATAGAGAGAAAGAAAGGATGGGGAGATGGAGGGAGTAGACGAAGAAGAAGAGCTAGAGACATACCTTGAGTCTCGTGGCAGGAGAAGAAAGTTCAGTTTACAGTCGACTTTTACCATTAGTGCTTGAGTAGGGATCTGATCTCTTTCGACTTGCCTTGTCTATATGTCTGGCTCCTAAAGGAAAGGTACATTCCGCAAATGAAATTACTAGGAAAATTGAGTCAGTCGAGCTACATTGTTAAACATTGTTCAAAGCTCGTATCAATTTCTCAACCCATTTTTCTCATGTCTACAAACTATGTTAACTCTTAGTTAGAGAAGAAGCAGGAGAAAGCTAAGAGATACGTAGATTTACGTAACATTACGTAAAGTAACGTACAATTCCCATTTTACTCTCTGCTTTTTGTTACGAGTTACGACGTTTGCATTGAATACATTGAAGTCTTTGAATTTTGTTTGGTTGGATGAAGGAGGTTGGTTCATGGCTCATGAGAAGAGAGACTGTATGGTATAGCTTGTGGAAGGGAAAGACCTAGAGTTTACACTAAAAGAAATTAGTCAAGTCTCTCTCTTTGTCAATGTAGAAATGAAACCCAAATTACAAACCTGACTTGCCTTTTTCTTTCCGTTAGATGAACTAGGGCAAATGAAGCCCGGGATTGTTCATTGAAAAGAAACCTTAATAATTTATAAAAAGGACAGCAGAGCAATAGTGAAAATGAGTGGGGACCAAGAGTCTAAGTGTGAGTGAGTGACTAATTTACCATCGTTTGTTTCTTTCATTTCCTGAACTCACTTTTCTTTTCCACTTGACTCGACTCTCAACTCAACTCAGCTCTTCTCTCTCTCTCTCTCTCTACAACTACTACTACTACTACAGCTACTGCTACTACTCAACTGAACTCAAGGAGTGTCTTTCTCTCTTTTCTCTGTGTGTGTGTGCACGGCGTGAGAGTCACTCTATGACTAATTTTTTAATCAGGAACCTATTTTTCTGGCACGAATCCTATAATGGGATTTAATTAAAAGCTCCATTCCTCACTCTCGGGAAAAAATTTATCCTCATAATTAATTTGCCAACCTTTCATCATCGTCAGGGCAGGCCAGGGCAAGGCATAGAAAGGGATTCAGGCAGGATGGAAGATGTCGAGGAGAGCTGAGCTGGTTGAGCTATATATACGTAGTACGAACGGAGCTTGTGTCTCCACTCCAGCTTTGTTCTCTACAACCAGTACGGAATGCCAAGTACATCACACTCACCCAGCCAAAGACAGAACCAGACCAAACCAACTTCCTTTCACTTTTCCCTCGCTGACTTTTGAAAGCAATACGGACCAACTCCTTTTATTTCAATATTCTCAGTATACGAGGAAAATCTCTAGAACAAAAGAGGTGAATTGAAGATGAGCACCTATTATAATTACAAATTCATGGATTCATAAATGCATAATGTTATATTGGTACTAGTGGTAGTAGTAGCAATAGTAGTGTTGCGGGAGTAGACGGTATAGTTAGTTTAGTAGTAAGAGTAGATGTGAGGAAGGAAGCAAAGAGAGGTGGCTAAGCTCTTCTGTGCGGGTGGTGAGAGTTGATTAAAGAGGACAAAAGGGTCGGGAGAGAACTGACTACTACTCTACACACGGGCAACTGAACTGAAGTGAAGAAGCTATAGGCTGTCTAAAACTTAACTAAGGAAGGAGGAAGAAATAGGACTAAGGACATTGTCGGCAGAGCAAAGGAAAGGAGAGTAAGAGTCAGATTGATATTTTATTTTATTCACTTATTCTTATGTTGATGAAGACAGGGAAATCATTCAGTTTTAAGATAGTTGCTCTGATTGTCTGAATGGTGATGTATGTATGTATAGAGAAAGAGAGACAGAGAGAGAGTGAGAGTGAGCTGCTGAGCTGTATGCTCTGTGGTAAGTAAGACAGGAAAGGGAGGAGAGTTGATTTAGTCCTTGGAGAATCCTTCCTTTGCCGATTTAGGTTTTGGATTCCCAGCCATGTGGGACATTCTGATGCAGATGATTATTCAATGAAAAGGCATTGAGACAACAAGCACAGCTATATTTAATTAGAAAAGCTTTAAAGTTCTCAACTTGGTTGCTTTTAATTTTGTCGGCGTGGTAGAGGGACTTATTCATCATTCGTCCCTTGGAGCAGAAGCAGGGAGTGAGTGTATATAGTATAGGTTTTAGCTTTAGTCAAGTAAGACATTCCCTACTGTAGCTTCTTCTCTTCCCTCTCATCGAAATTCGGATTAGGTTAGCTCTTCTTGTGTGCCTGTCCACAGTGTTTGCTCACTTGCTTTTTCTGCTCCTTGACTCAGGAGCGGAATAGGCATGTAAGTAAGTAAGAAAGGAAGGAAAATAGTCAGAGAGTATAGAGGATAAGTTAGGAGGACTGAGGCTGTCTCTACTAAACGGTTCAAATAGATAATTAAAACAATTGAGAAATAAAAGTTGAGTGTTTTCGGCAGGGAAATGGGAGGCTATAGACAAGACATTGTGAGCCAAAAGCCAAGTCAGAGAAAGGAGGCAGGAGAGAGCAAAGGAACGAAGAGTCTGAATGGGAAACCAACCATTCTTTACTGTCTGTCGGTTACTTTCACCATGAATTCCTAATAATAATTTTGTTAGATATCGCAAGCGCTATGGGAAGGTAAATCTTGGGCCAAAGTTGAGGGGCTTTTCACGGCCCATAAAATCGTGGGAATTGGTACCTTGGTTGTACATACATGCTCATCTAATGTTATCCTATTTTACTTTATGCTACCTTGTTCTTCGTCGGAGGTATTATCGTGGTTCTTCTACACAGATTGATATGGTTATGTTCTAACATGTACGTTACTTTCCCTAGTTTTGAGAAAGGATGAAAGTTTTCGTTTGCAAGACAATAACTAAGACTTTCTTCTCTTCTTCGCCTTTCTCTTCACTCCTCTCGCTTTGCCCACCCCGTCGTCACTTCGCCACCACCACTACTACTACTGTTACTACTACTGCTACTACTACTATTGCTACTACTACTGCTACCACAAATACTACTACTACTACAACCACTGCTACTACTACAACTACAAATACTGCTACTCTATTACAGCACTAAGTAAAGCTCAATAGTGATAGCAGTAGTAGCAGTAGTAGCCAAGGCCTGAGTCCATAGTCATAGTCTGGCTCGAATATAATGTGTAGTGTCGTGCTCATCATTCTTTTTCTCCCCCTTGAGTAAGTCTTGGTGTTGGTGGTCCTGGGATTCACACTGTGATTGACTGAGTGCAATTTCAGTGGATTTCTCACGCTGTGTTGTCTGGCCAGGAAGAGGAGATTAGAGATTTTTATTTTCTCTTAAGGGTGTCTTCTCATATGTGGCATGATGATGATAGTGGTTTGGTGAAAAGGTACAAGCCAAGGCGGCTGGAGGGATAGACGTAAGGCCCGTGTGCTCAGGCTGAGAAGGAAAGGAAAGGAAAGAGAAAGAAAAGTCGGATCATGACTATGAGTGAAATGATGTGAGGAGCAGAAAGAAAAGGAACCAAAAGCAAACCAAAGGAAGGGAAGGCAAGCCGAGTGAGTCCCAATGTAATGTCTATCTATAAGGCATTGAGGCTTGAAGCCAATAAAGCGTGTATTTGACAGCGATAGGATGTCGGCAATCCGGCCTTTCACAGATTCAATGGTTTAAAAATGATTCAATAACTTTTAGTTTTCTTCCTCCGTAAGCCTTTTGTGTTAGAAAGACTAGGTTCGAGTCGATGTTCTCTCCCAATTCTAACTCTCTATCCCTTGGTTATGCATGCTAGTTTGCCCCTGTGGTTTTGGTTTGATTTCACTTTTCTTCCTATTTTCTATTCTCTCTCTCTCACTGGTCTCTCTCTGTCTGTCTGCAGCTGGCTCCTACTCTGACTTGTCTTGTCTTAGCTCCTGGGTTGTGAGGAAGGGAGTGTGGTGTTCTAGTTCCAGTTGTAGTAGTGCCTTTTACTCTTCTCTTTTCCCTTCCTTAAGAGAACAAGACGCCCATGAATGAAGCCGATGCAATGGAGAGAAGCGACAAGCTGCTGCCGGCATCCATGCTGAAATAAATGTATGTCTTGTCTCAATCTCAATCACTAGACAGGTTTTGCTTGGTGATGAACGGATTTTTGTTGTTCCACTGGGCCGGCCGTCTAGTGGATGGATAGATGGGAGGCAATAAATCCCACCTTTGTTAAACTCTACTGATCTGAGCTACTCTTCCTTTTCTGTTTTTTTCTTCTTCTTATTCTTCTTTCTTTCTCATTCTTCCTTCCTTTAGCTTGAATTTTACTTCAATAAAATCCTGTCAATCGATAAGGTGACGTACACCTACTCGAAATAGTGGAGTATTTCACCATCAACCTCTACTCTACAAATATCTGCTATCTTCTCTGCTTGTAGACGACCTACATTGTTTAGGAGAGACACACAGAGACAGAGACTGTCCTGTACTGTTCGGTACATATTCCTCATTCACTAAACATAGTCTAATACACGTATATAGGTAGGCATCTAAGAGTATATATATATATATGTGAATGTATGTGTATATCGAAAAGAGGAACTAACCATCATGACATATTTCACGCACGATTTCGCTCCAATTTATATGCATGTGTCATTTCCAGGATTTTATTATTTCTTTCGCATTTTAAACACGAGGAACGGGTGCAGGATGCAGACGGGAATCAAGTCAACCAGCCATTTAGGTACCCGCTCGGTTGGTCGGTCGTTCCGTTGGTCCGTCCATACCATAGATTTACGAAACACACACATACATGCATTAATGCACATAGTTATGATCCTAAAGCACTTTTCTGTTCACCCTAGTCTTGCCTTTTGGTTATATTATTATGGTATGTTCTTCGGGTCGATTTGGCTTTAATGCTACTTGCCCTATGCCAATCTGCTCTGGCTGCCTTGGTTTACTTTGACTATATTTTACTTTACTTTACTTTGCTCTGCGTTGCTATCAAGTCTGCAGATGAAATGGATTGAATTTGAATTTATTTTGAGTGGAGATGAGGGCTGCTAATATTGGTGCGTGGGATGGGTTCTCGATGAGATATACAACTTGGTGAGATGAGTGACAAGCCTGGTCTCACAGCCCGTCTACTTGCATGCGTTCAGCTCAGTTCAGTTGCAATGAAAATCCCCTCTTTTTAATCCTATTTATCTCGCCCGACTATGGCCCCGAAATAGGCTTACCGTCGTCAAATTCAGTAGAACCTATCATTAATCAAGTGATTGTACTCATCATCTGCACTTGCTCCAATCAATGGCCCCATTTTCTAATGTGCGCCTTGACTTGCCATTCTTTATCTGCTCCTTCCTCCTCTTCCCTCTCTCTCTCTCATGCTATAGACTTACATATACCCATATACTGTGTTGATGCTGTAGTTTACTGTGACTTGAATACCTTTCCAAACCTCATCCGGTGAAATCAGGTGCTCAATCCCATTACAACTCTGTTTTGTTCATTGATTATACTTGACATAAATTCACTTAATAAATCGATCCATTGAGAGAATTTGAGGCTATATCTCACTTAACTATGCCCTCTTAGACGGTGATGCAAGGTAGTGCAGTCGCTATTTAAGCACTTTGGAAAATTCAATTTAATGTTTGACATACGTAAGTTAAGTTTATATTAGAAGAGGCTACGTATATACGTAATAAATGAATTAGAATGAGCAAAATTTTGGGAATGAACTCTCCAATGCATACCTGAAATGAAAGTTGAACCGTATATTAAAACAGCCCGAAAAACAAGTACGAATAGCAAACCCACAAGGTATTTCAGTTATCTGTGAAGATAGATATTTTTATAGGCAATGTTTTAAATTTTGTAAGACAGTGTTTCGTTAATCTTCTTACCACTTTCAAACATCCATTTCATGAAATTCAAGAAATGTATGAATGAATAAACAATTTTTTATTAAAAAGGAAATATGCAGCCATCAATCAGCTAGTTCTTCTCGTTCTCGCCACCTCTACACAAAGAACCAACATAATTGTCACAAATCTAGAATAAGTTGAATGAATCGTGGCAGTTACTTTGGTTGTGTAAAGATAAAAGAATAATTACCGTAGAAAAATTAACAAAAATGCATTAAAATATCCGTATCTTCCCTTATATCTGCACGCATTCCCTACACAGTTGCAAATACACTTTGACCATTATCCTTGATAAAGGTGTGAATATTTCAATGTTGACTTGTTTTCAACGTTTTGAATTGCCAATTTTAATTTGCAATTCAACAATCATGGTATATATATTTGTTCCCGTGAGTTGCTTCCCATGTATATTCATTATAAAGCGTACTCAGCTTATAGCCTGTTATGCAAATTACAGTTAACTTAAAGCAATCGAATTGATGGGTTTTGTTTAGGGGTAAGTATGAGGAGAGCGGAATATGTAGAATTATGATGATGATAATTAATGGAGTGTATGTGTATTCAGTGGAGCCTTGTGGCATTGAGAAGAATTGAATGAGTAGGGGATCAAGGAGGAGTACGGATGTGGAATATTGTGGAGGAAAGCACAAGAATGGAATATGGAATGGGCGAAGGGATAAGGGATAAGGAAAGGGAAGGTGAAAAAGAATAGGCTAAAAGATGTTGTGTTGGTTGTAATGTGGATATGGATGTATGCTGTGTGCAAGGGATTCGTAGTGGTAGTAGTAGAAGTAGTAGTAGTGCATGTGTGGGTGACAGAAAGGAAGAAAAGCATTATAAAATGTGAGAAATGTGTAAGTGGTGAGAAGGAGAAATGGGCATGGGGAGGACGACAGAACGTTTCAGGAGATAAATGGAAGGGTAACAGATTGCCCAGGTAGAGACCGGACATGGAATGACTATCATTTTTCTCCATCTAAGTTTGGCTCGGCGGCATGCTCTTCGAGGATTTTTTTGTGTGTCGTAGATGGGATGAATTGTGGAATGGAGACGAGGGAATGGGATGAGGTGAAAGACGGACGAGGAAAGACAAAAAAGGAAAGAAAGGTATCAGGAGACGAAGTGCAGTCCAGTCGGTCCATCCTCTTTGTTTTTGTCTGAGAGAGTGTCGTTTCGGCTTGCTGTTCACGTGGGACAGTTTAGTCGGTTCGGTGAAATGAGAACATATTGCTTCAAATGGAATGGATGGATGGTTGGTCCGTCTAGTAGGAAATAAGGACGCGGACTCAACTCAGCTGAACGGCTCAACCTGCCTGCCTTCCTGTCTCCCACACTCTCAGCTTGGTTGTATATCTGTATAGACTTGACTTTGCTTTCTCTCTCTCTCTCCTCCTCTCTCTATGCCCTAGGTTGGACCGAGTTGACTTTACTTGGCTTCTTTCTCTTTTCTCCCCAAAGTGGGAATCCCGTCGTCGTTACTCGTTTTGATTCTCCTATTTTGCCGATTTGACAAAATAATTGCCTATTTATCCTCCAACTTACGCTCCTATTGTACTTCAGGGAATGGTCTGTCTTCCTACTACCTAACCTAACTACCTACAGCTCAAGAAATACACTCCATAAATACCTCTGGCTCGGCCATCCAATTCAAACACCAACCAACAACTGAGCTCAAGCCATTCTTTTGTTCCTGGCCTCTATGCAGCTCTAGAGGAGTATATAGCAAAGCCGAACACCACATCTAGTAGAAGTGAGTAATACAGGAGTAGTAGTAGTAGTAGTATTAGGTACTAGTTACTAGCTTTACTTTAACCACTCATTCCCCGCATATCTTATACCATACGAAGGACACAGAAACAACCAAGGCATTCTTAACCAAGACTGATCTGTAATCTATGTTGATGCTCGTGGGGAGCACAAATTCACCTAAATTGGCTCGTTAAGTTTCGCAATCATTGATGACTCTCTACCTGAATTCTTTATCGTAAATCATCCCTTTGCTTGTTGCAAGGCACAATGACTAACTATTGCTTAACTTGCGCAGTTTTACGCAGTCACAGTTAGTCTTTGTCTTTCTGTGTGATTCCGTCTCTCTCTCTGTCTTTGCCTCACTGCCTCTATCTCCGTACTACTTCAAAAGCTAATGTCTCTTATTTCCTTGTGTATTGTGTAATATTATTACCCTGCCAGGAAGCCAATAGAATGGAATAGAATTCAGTGCTGGCTGGGTGTACATGGATATGTTGTAGTGGTTATAGTGCAATATCCAGTGGCACATGCACAGATACAGATGTATAAATAAAGTAAAGTAATGTAAAGCATGGATAGCAGACCTTGTTCATCTTGAATAAATTACTAGTAGGAGTAGCGTAGTAGAATTATATTAGCACTTGGAGCTAATAGTAGCTTCATTGACTATACACAACTGCCTTGTCCCTGGTTGCCTCTTGCCAAATGGATATTTTGTTATTTTGAGGGCCATTTGCTGGATTTGATGTTATTATTGTGGGAAATTTCTAGCCTCAATGGGAGCATAGAATTTTGAACGAGGTGACACTACAAGCAAGTGGTAGAAGTGATTTAATTTTATGGCCAGTTAATGCAAGGAGAATGAAATGAGCGGAAGACAGTGCATTACAGGACGAAAAAAAAAAAGTGAGTGGAGTCGACTCACTCAGAGGCCTCTCATTTGTTTGCATGTATTATCTATTCAGGGATATAGTCTTTATTCCTAAGAAAAGTGTATCTATTTTATTATTATGTATTATGTATGGTGGAGTAGTCAAGTGAGGAGATGATAATGAAGCACTATACACAGCATCTACGTATTAAACTAAAGTTACCTCATCTGCTAGCTCACTCGTGTATACAATATGAGTATGTGTGTCCTGTCTCTCTGTACTCTTCTTCCCTACTCTCTGTCTTGATGTAAAGGAAAGTTCCTTGCATGGGTAATAGTATCAGTAGTCTTCTTTCTACTACTAGGGTATATTTATCCAGGGAAAAGTATTCAGCAATATTCATGTTCTCCCGTTCAGATGAACTTAGTGTGCGTAGAAGCATGCTTTCTTTCTTAGTACATGCATATACTTAGACTAACTAAACTATCTGTGGAGCTCACAAGCAGGAGCAGCACAGGACCATGCATATACTACATACACTCACTCAACTTAACTCAACTCAGCTCAACCCGAAGCGTAGATAAAAGAAGTGGGAAAGAGGAGAGAAAAAATCATCAGCAATTTTTCCTCGGATGCAAATGAGGAAACCGGGCAGGGCAAGCAACGAGAGAGAGTAGCAGTATAGTAGTAGTGGTAGTAGCATAGTTAAAAAAAATGAGACTCAGTGCGCCAAGTTGAGGAAGGGCAATAAAGCACTTTGGTGAATTAGAGATGAATGCAGTTAAGAGCATGTGATGTATGCAAAATGTACGAAACGAATGAATGACTGGTTTTGAGCTAATAGGAAATGTGGATGATGAGACGACGAAGTACTGTAGCTGTATTACCGTGGTTGAGCTTCATGTGGAATATGGATATGATATGAGAATTGATACAGTAAATGCTACTTTGTTCGTATATATATATATAGATAGATAGATAATGATATGGTATGGTGGGATGCCATGATAACCCCCGTGTGCAAGCCCATTTAGCCAATTAATAATAGAGATTGCTCATACTTTTCATTAAGGGAAAACCCGTATTGTATCATCATCTATCTCTCTGACTCTCGAGCTCATTGCTTTTATTTCCTTTTCCCCTTATTGCTCCGACGGAGTTCTTATGATAAAGCCCTCACTGTCGTTGTATACCATAGTTTTATGCCATGCCATACTTAAATAGTATAAACTCCAGTAGACCGGACAGAGAATGACTTGATGCCCGTCATGTCGTCATCACAGTAAGTTAAGCTTATATAACTGAAGCTCACTCTCAAAAATTGCAATTATCATTTGGAAATATTTTTCGTTGTCAGTTACGCCTTGAGTGGAAAGTGGAGGAAGTCGTTTAATGGGTATAAGCGGAATACAATCATGGCTCTGTACTTTACTCCTCGGAGTTGGAATGAAATACAAATAAGAAGCCGACGGGAGTACAATGGAGTTGTCAATATTGAGCATGAATATAAGGTTCTGACAAAATGATGAAATTTCTGTGCCTGGTTGGTTTGTTGTGTTGACTTGAAGGAGCTGCTGAAGTTGGTAGTTTTCTCGTTCTCTGTGTGATGATAGCAAATGAGATAAAATTTATAGTAAAAAAGTCGCCAGATTTCTGACATTTTGACGGCGGAATGTGAGTACAATAAGGTCAGGGAGGCAGTCATCAAGCCAGCCAACCAGCCAGGCAGTCAGTTTTGAAGCTCTAGCTGTATGAGATGTAGAGGACCAAAGAGAGTTCCGATTTGTTCTAGGTTTTTATTTCTATTACATTTCGTAAGAAATAGAATGGAGCTGAGGAAGTAATGTAATGTAATAATAATGGGCAAGGTTTAGGTATTAGGTAGGTTATGTGATGTGATGTTGTGTTATGGGAGGTTGAAATGGGCAAAGGGTATGACTCGGTTGGGATGGGATGGGAAATGGCTACAATAGTCTACTAGTTGTAGTGCTTGTGGAGAAGTTGTAAGTAGTCGTGTAATTGCTTCAAGTGGAGTCAAAATGGCCGGGAGTATGAAGTGGGGTTCATGTTATCTGGGATAATCGGAAGAAGGAATGAGTTGGCGGCGGTCTTTCTACCAAACGGACTTGGAACACAATGTGTATGTACATCCATCCATGGATACAAACGTACGTACGTAACGTAACGTCTGTAGTCTACCGACACACAGTAGTAGTAGTACTACTAGTGCATACGTATATAGATACATACACTCACTTCACTCCTTAACCAAGTATAATATAAGTGGTGTATGGTGTGCTAGTTGTATTTGTAGCCTTCGTAGTTAGTTCCTTCCTATTGCTGGTATAGTGTGTGCTGTGTGTCTATACCCCATAGCCTACATTGTCTGCCTCGTCTTGAGTTGAAATACAGTAGAAGTGGTGGAGTGCAATTGGTGTAGTCGATGAAAGACTGGGAACATGAAAATGTCACCGAGACTTACATTGAAGACAATAATGTAGAACAAAACGCTCCCTTGTGGACCATCAATGCTCCATTCCTGTAACCAGATCTCAGCTGAGATGTTCGTTTGTCTCTCCGAATCAAGCTTAACCTCAACCAAACTCAAACGAAACAATACAGTAGTAGTAGTCAGTTGAGTTGAATTTAAGTTGATTCTCTCTCCTTGACTCTATATTATTACTCTCCTCTCTTCTCTTCTCTTGTTTGGTTTAGCCTGGGTGAATGAATAAGAGAAATACTCTGTGATCCCCCCACCCCCATTTTTTCTTCATTTTTCCTCACTTGCCCTTAAGTATTCAACCAATCCGAGAAAAGATATAAAAACTAGAGCATGCAATGCAGAATGAACACAGATTATATGGTGGTATGTGATATGTAATGCTCATAATATAAGGGTTACAATTTTGTTCGGCAGTTGTAGAATGTAAAATGTTGAATATAATACACTTCGCTATTGTATGTACTATGTACTATTACTACTACAACTACTCCGACTACTACTGCACTGGTGACTGGTGAATAGATGATGGGAGTATGCATCGCGTTGTATGTAGGTATATGTGTATATTATGCCTTATAAGTAAATATTATAGCACTGGGTTAAGCATTAAGGTAATACGGTTGTATATACATTTGTACATAGTAGTGTGTACTCAGTCGCCATTTGCCAACAAGGGAGAGTAAAGTTTAGTTTATGCTTTGATAAATGCTCAAAGTTGATCCTTGAAGGCATGACTACAGAGTTATATTATCGTTCACTTGACTTCACCTTCCCGACGTAACGTAATGTAATGCAACGTAACGTAACGTAACGTGCATATCTTGAGTCAAGTCAAGTCAGTGTGTACCTCGACGGTTGCCTTCGTTTTGTGCATCTCACGAGTAACTTGTTTGGTAGGTAGAGAAGAGTGAGTATAGAAGAGTAAGAGAGAGAGAGAGAGAGAGGTAGGGTGTATTATAGTGTGTAGTACGGTATGGAACGGTACGGTACGAGGGACGAGATAGTTAGTGCAGGAGTAGTTGAGAAATCTGAGGGTTTTGTAGCAATAAAATTACACTTTATTATAGCCTCAAGTTGTGGAGGTGCTTTCATAAAGTTGGATTTTCTTCTGAACTTGCCTTGCTCTTAGAATTGAGTATAGCTAAGCTCCCAAGATTTGCCTACTGCATTAAGAGCTACTAAATCACCGTGTATTTTTCATCCAGGAGCTTCTCAGTTGAGTTGGATACAGAGTTGAGACTGGAGCTCAACTTTCATACTCCTTGTGAGTGTTTAAAGAACACGCTGAGCTTTTACGTTTTCACCTGACTTTCTTTCCTTTCCCCCCTCTCTCTCTCTCCGTATGGGTTGTGTACGATGCTGGAGACACTTAAGCAGAGATGCCTACATTGAAATTGAATAGGTCCTCATTGCAGTGTCGACGTCTTTCATCTTTTCATTGGGTTCTGCTGTTCTGTGTTCTACTATATCGTGGTGTGGTCTTCAGAATACTACTACTACTGCATGGACTACGGGCACAGTAATGCAAGGAATCGATCGATCGTAATGGGACGGAAATGAATAAATGGATATATCGCGTTGTAAGGGTGATGATTGAAGACTGGAGTATAGGTATATATTATATTATGCTTTGCAGCAATAAACTAGGATGGTGTGTATTACATTATATTATATTAAAGGAAAGGAGAAAAGTAAGAAGGTATGTGAGTGGGTTGCGGGGTTAGGAAATCGTAGGTGTGTTATAGTTATGTTGGTAAGTATAATATTATTGGGAAGAAGGGGGGCAACAGAAGAGGTAGGTATGGGTTGCTTTGGTTTAGTGGGGTGTATAATGTAGAGAGAGAGAGAGAGAGAGAGGACAGACAGGACTTTGGGAGTCAGACAAGGCCGGAGTTGAAGCAGAGTAGTGGCATCAGATAAAATAGATGAGTTATTCGGTACACACACACGGCGTATTATCACACAGACCATTTAAGCTAAGATTTATTCGAGGATGATATCAATTTTTTGTGTGCTCTTTTCATTCATTCAACCAAGTGTGTAGAAAGTAAAAGTAAGGCACAGAGGGAAACCTGCTGCTACGGTCGCAGTCTTTCCATAAAGATTTGCTAGTGCATAGGTTTTCTACTTTCACGGTGCTTTTCTCCTGTGTGCGTTGTGTCGGATGCTTGTGTGTGCTCTGGTGCACGGTTGATACCCTTGACTGGTTCGAAATTTTCGGATGAAATAAGGATAAGTTGAGCACTGAGCGACTTGCTGTACAGCTAGAGCTAGGACTAGACTGAGTTGACTTGAGTTGAGTTGAGTGAGCGGCGGACGGACTGGCCAAGTTGACTTGGAGTTGGTTGGTGGAGTATGAAGTAGGAGAAACTAGTAGTGATCTCCTGCTGGGAAGATACGAATTACTCGTTGAGCTGTAATGAGCGAAAGTGTTTGCAAGTCATGGTGCAATTGCCCCTGCCGTCGAAGACTCCTGCGGGTTCTCTCATTAATGCACTCCTGGAATCCTGGAAAAAAATTATTCCAGTTCGTAGAGAATTTAATTCTATGCATGCATCTATGCCGAGGAGTTGACTTTTACTTTACATCAACCATTGGGCTTATGCATTTTATTATATTCCTTCCTTTTCCGGGCGTGATTATTTTTGCATTTTTATTTCATTTTTGAGCATCCCACCTTCCGACATTTAAACAGTCTCCCTGTAGTGTGAGGTAGTAGGTACTTAAGCAAATGGAAAGCTCCCAAGCTCTGTACAAATTATTCATAATCTACGAATTTCCGCTTAATTATTATAATCGTTACTCTTCATTTTATTTGGCCATTTCACACTTTGCTTTGAACACTAGTTGGTTCGTACTTTTCGTCGTACTAGGCACAGGCAGAAAGACATTCCATCCATAGTCTTCATTCATCTATCTATCTCTTATGTATTAGGAGGCACTATATCCATTATATCTTTGCTACTATTGCTTCAGCCTTTATGGAAAACATATATAAATGACTATAGAGACTATATTGGAGAAGCTATAAGAAATTACAAAAACTAAAAGCTGATAATGAGCATCGTGGTAACTTAAAAGCCAGCCTAAGTATGGGCACTATACTCTCTATTGACAAAAAACTTGCGAGGAAATTGATAGTTGGGTAAAGTTTTTAGGTTATGTACTTCAAAATATACTTATATAAAAGTATATATACCGACATAGGAGTGTGTATAATGCAGATGGTAGATGGTAGATAGGCCAAGGCGCAGTATGTTATTCAGAACTTTCACCATTATATTGGCACTCAATTCTGGTTAATAGTTTCTTTCTTTTCTGCAAATATTTCTTTAACAATGATAATGAGAAACTTATATTTTCAAGATAACACCATTACGTGAAGTAACTGTGGAGAGAAATAAAAATTAACAGATCCGGCATAGGTAGAACTTGTGACTGGCGGGGACTAACAATAAGTAATGACGGTAGTCATAAATACATACTCCCACGAAATTAGTGAAATAAAAAACATGTCATGAGTAGTAGTAAACTTGATAGCCTGATCATGGTAAAAGTACTAGAGTAGTAGTAGTAACTGCTGGACTTCACTGGACTGGATGCTCACTCATCAAGTTGATGGTATTTTGCTACTACAGAGTGGAGCAGTAGTAGTGGCAGTGGCAAAAGAAACAGACCGGCCAGGCAGAAGGGAAAGAAAAGGAAAAAGTTGGATGTACAGAGAGAGAGAGAGAGAGAGCAGTGTAGTAGTACTAGTAGTAGTAGTAGTAGTAGTAATAGTAGTAGTAGCAGTAGAAAAAGTTGGATGTACAGAGAGAGAGAGAGAGAGAGAGAGAGAGAGAGAGCAGTGTAGTAGTACTAGTAGTAGTAGTAGTAGTAATAGTAGTAGTAGTAGTAGCAGTAGCAGTAGAGAGAGAGAGAGAGAAAAGATCTCTGACTGAGTCTCTGAGTAAGTACAAATAGAGTAGTGGAGTGAGTAGAGGCTACAAACTACAAACAGTGGATATGATATGACTGGATATCAATGCAATACGATGCATGAGTAGATCGTATTGACTTGTAGAAAAGAAGTTTTTGGTATATGGTAGTGTGGATATTGGAGTGGAAAGTTTGAGGTGTGTGAAAAGAGAAGGGAAAAGGAGGGCGGCCGGGCGGCAGTGACAGCCTAGAGGTAGGGTTATACAAAGAACACCATATCCATATCCAACTGAACTGTACTCTACTCTACTCAACTCAACTCCATCCAGCAAGTTGGAAAGTAGGGAAAGGTATGGATGGTGGTGGAGCAAAGGTAGTGCACAGTGCAGGCAGTGTTCAGCAGGCCAAGCAGAGAAGGTAGGTAGGAAAAGTAGTCTCTCTTTCTCTCTCTCTACTTACTGATAGGGGCTTTTGGCCATAATATATTGGATCGATTCACTCATGATTTATTAATGGTAGGGTCTCCCATACTTTTGTCACGGAAATCTGATAACAATACCTCTTCATGGTTCAACTTGCTGCCACTGCACTGCTATTACTATCCATGACTCATCTCCTATTTCTATGCACTGCAAGCAACTGAGTGAGTGCCTTGCATCCTCCTGCCATACACTACACACACCACCATCGTACATATACTATGATAGTTATAACACCGACTACTACCCACCGACCGACCGACCGACCTTAAACCAAACTGAGTATGAGTGTTCTCTTGTAAGTTGTACTACTAACTGTAGAGATTGTGACTGTGAGAGGAGTCTGCTGACGCTACGTTACGTTAGGTTGTGTTGCTCTGATTCCGGGTAAAATGACTAGCATGGTGCTTGGGACTATATATAGTGATGGTCCGAGGAGAGGAGAGGAGACTGAGAAAAGTGAGTTTTACATCAAACCGACAGAAGGGCCGACTTGGTTCGAGTAATGTACTCCGACAGGCAGATCCGGTAGCCAAGGGCTGAGTGAGTGAGTGAATGGCTCCGATTCGTTTGCTTGAAGCGCTGAGGTGGGTTTAGGTGGCACTTTTGGAGGAAACACGTCACCTAAATGTTCCATGCATGGATGAGATGATGCAGTAGTAGCAGTAGTCTCGGCTCACTCATTCGGACGTCTCCCTTTTACGCGATATTTATGTCTAGTATTGTTCAGTTGAATGGAGCGATAGAATGGAGGTAGGGTGAGCCATGATTTTTCAGGTTGGATGATCTTTACTCAGACTCACCCTGCCTTGCCTTCCCATTGCCGTTGCCTCTTCTGCTCTGTTTGCCTCTTCTACAACATCCTAACACTCACTCACTCTGAGCTTAGCTGCACAGCATGAGCAAACGAAATTAATCATGAATTGATCTCGACTGCATATTAATCTGTTGTCTACAACCGTTCCATCCTTATCATTCCTGCTTTTACTACTACTAGGACTGCTACTATTTTCTCTATTCTTCGTTTTCTCTACACACAATTGCTTTCGGTAATACTCACTGTTATTTCTACACGGGGAGACTGAATAATAATGTAACTCTCTTTTGGATAGTTCAACAGCAGTAGTAATAGTAACTAGGAGTATGTATTATAAAATAATTGATGGAAATCGAGAATACACCGCGAATAGGGTGTAGTTAAATTCTCAAAGGATCTGCTTCCGAATTTCTTGCATATACAGATTGTATATAGTTGATAATGGGTAATTCAAAATAGTTATCCAGTGTAGATGTAAATTATCTCTCTGTCTTTACTACTACGTAGTAATCATATAAATATAAAACTAAGGATAAGTTCAACTATGACTATATTATATACCCGGATGAGTCGAGTCTTGTAATAGTTCAATGTAGGTATGGTATTAGGTTTTGAATTTGTGAATCATATCCTGGAGTAGTGTACTTGGAGGAATTGACTGAACAGTAGGAACATTAAAGCATTGGGCAGTAGGAGGGTGACTTTGACTCTGATTCTGATTCTGATGGAGTTGTACTTAAATACTACCGTGGGTATAGCGTTGACTTAACTTAGTAGAGATGGGATAGACACCACGTATACCTTGCAATAAAATGTTTCCTGAATGTGAGTCTTTAGTGTTGGCATGCATCATTGCTTTCTGTGGAAGAGTATCCTCCTTTTTCCCTGCGATCATCATTCTTTTATTTTTCCCCGTGTGTGTGTGTCTGTGTCTGTATGTGTATTTATATGGATATGATGTGAAAGTGTCTGAGCTGAGTGCATATAAAATAGAGCGGAAAAGTTGGACGCTGCGAAGATTCCTGCCATGCTGCATTCTGTTCCTTCCGGACATTAATTTCTGTCTTTTCTCTCACTCTGCTCAAATCTACACTTTCCTCACGTCGTGACGACAACAACATTTCCTCTCATTGTTAGCAGTAGTATTGTATGCTTTTATTTATATGTATGTATATGTATATGTAGTGAAGTGTATGGGAGAGACTATTTTGATAAAAGTCTTTCGGGTTCAATCAGTCAGTGAGAGGGAAGCGACCTACCCTACATAACCAAACAATACAATACGATTCTCGTAAGTCAACCAAATTCGAAAAGTGTCAACTGTCAGTTTATACAAAAAGTCAAAATCAGTTGACGTCAGCGTGGTTTCAGAATGTTTATCAGACATTGCTATTGTATTGTCCAAAGCTATGGATATTCTATAGGAAGGAATAGCAATTACGGATGTGGTAGCAGCAATACCCTAAGTTGTAGTGGAAATCGGGTTGAATCGACAGAAGGGGTAGTAGTACTTGCGTATATAAATGTATGATGATGATAGGGGTAAAGAAATAAACCAACCTGGACTTGTGTGTTCATGTCATGAAAAATTTCCTGGAATGTTGCACCGAGAAAATCCCCTCTCACCCTTTATATGTCGGTAGACATTCTTGTGATATTACACATATGTATTGCTTGGTTTTACGTTTAACTACCTACAGTTGAAGTGTATTGACCGGCATTAGAGCGGAGCGGATAAGCGACCTTTGGCGAACCCCAATGATATGAGGCAGGGAGTTTCATGTGTAGGTAGGTATACACATGCCCTAGCAGAGAGACTTGGCTTGGTTTGGCTTGACTGGGCTTGATCGCATTTGCATACAGCCCTCTCTTTATGGAACAGTACAAGTAGAACTATAGTAACGGAGTAGGTTGACTTGAGAGAATAGTGAATGGTATCGTGGTATGTGTCTGTGTCTGAGCTAGGAAATATATGAGATATACTTCAATAGATCTTATTGGAATTCGACGGGTTGTTCACGTAATTGAATACTTTTTGACTTGCTTGCATAATTCGCAGGGTCTGATGCTGAACAGGATTGAGATTGGGATTCCTTCCGTGTTCCCGGTATGTGTGCTTAGTATTGTGAACTGACGTAGTTTTATTTTGAGTAGGAGAAAGGCTGCCGCTCTCTCTCTCTCTCTTATCCTTAGTCTATAGGTACTGCTGCGAGGTAGGTGTCTATGGATAGTTGTACAGCGAGAGGGAAGTACCTTGAGTTGATTTTCATTCGATCATCAAATGAGGAGTGCCATGTATCTCTCTGCCTGTATGAGTCCTGTGATCATCGGAACGGAGACGACAGAGTGTTTCGTTTCTGATTAGATTATCTTGTCTGATCAATATGCAAAGTGCAGGGTGGAGAATTTATTGAAGGCCTTACGTAGTGTTTTAGACTGCTCCTGCTGTTAGTTGTATAGTAGTTCTGTGCTCCTGCATTACTCCTCCTCTGACGAATAAAATAAGCAAGGAGAGCCTGGTGAGCTTTGAGAAGATTGAGTGAAATGGTTGGGGCCGAGAGGGTATAGTCTAGTTATACTCAGAGAGAGAGAGAGAGAGGACTATGTGACTACTACTTCTACTATGACTATTACAAGTAGACATAGACTAGGACTAGTTAGACTAGGCTTAAGGCTGGATAGACTTAGACTTGTTTGACTGCGGCCGTAGAAATGGAAATAGGAAATGGAGATGAGAGCTAGAGTGAATGAAGGTAAATCGAGTACAGGGATCATTTTATTGCTCATCATCAGTAATCATGATGGGGAATCAAGTCGCGGAAGTTAGTGGTCTATGGAGCGTGGAAGGTTCTTCTCAGGAGGAGAGCGGTGGTATATGCAGTTAGTAATAGTAGTGAGCGAGCGAACCAGTGAGTGAGTAAGTGAGAGGAGAGCAGAGATGGTTGCTTGGGCTTGCTGCACTGTATAGTGGAAGGGTAAAGTGGTTGAGGCTAAACTTGGTATCACCCATCCACTAGCTGGATCTGGAATATGAGAGCATTTTAATGAAAAGCCACGAGGCAATAATTTCGCACGTACGTTTTGAAAAGGTACGTGTATTAATCCCCTTCGGGGGTGCATATGACACGCTGACGCTGAGATATTAATCTAGTGGGCTGTATGGGAGACTGAGTGAGTGTGGAGGTGTCGGGATCATGGATGGAGGATGTGGGCTTCCCATTCTCCTCTCTCGACCGACATTCATAGGGCATTCAGCTACACGACTATGAGTTGCCATAGGTAGTTGTATTGTGTCTAACTCGGTTGCTCTACTCTACTCTTGATATGCACATATGCATACATATATATATGTATATATATATAATACATATATATATATATGTGTGTGTGTGTATGTGTGTGTGTGTGGAGGTGGAGGTAGTCATGTGAGGGGTTGCCATCTCCAACTCATGTTGAACTGCCAACTAAACTACCGATAGGTACACGTATATTCTGCTTTTGTGATTTATGAGGAGAAATAAATGCAATGCATCAGCTGAGGGACTCTGGCGCTTGGCGCTTTCATACCTTCTCGGTTCGTATTGCCCGGAGAGAAAGAGACTAAGCAGAGTAGAGGAGACTTTCTGGTTTGGTTTGAGTAGAGGAGAGCAGAGTAGGTAAGTCTAGGCTGGGCTAGTCTAGGCGTATTCACGGTAAGAGAAGAGAACAGGACAAGGAGACAGCAGGAGGAGGCAGACATACCGAATCGGATCGGGTAATATTATTGCTCGGAGGGAACACACGGCGACACGCGATTGCCCCAGGTGGCTCACTGTACAATGGACACACTATAACTCCGAGGACACTTGACACTTTGCATGATGAATGGCTTTCCCTAAGAGATTTATAAGTCCCTTTCCGTTTCAGCTCGATTCGCTCCGAATTTTCGGGATATGTCCCTACTATTTCCCGTCGCACTCTCTTGCTCCCTGACTCTATCTCTACTCTGTTGGTTCTGTTCTCTCTCTCTCTCTGTGCACTACCAAGTCTCTCTCTCTCTACTCTCCACCAGCATGTTATATTATAGGTATTCCTTCCCTACTTCCTTCATATCGTAAATATACTACTTATTCAACTTGTTATATAGAACCATAGTAGGAGTATGACTGTCCCTCACCTTATCGCCACATGTACTTCTTGTACTATCCCATTCTGTCATATATAATAATAATAATATGATGGCAGTTCGTTCGTACATAGTAGTCCTTCGAAAAGTAGACTTGTGAATACACTACTACTATACTATACTACTACGATAATACTATGCTATACTTATTTCTACTACTGGATAAGCTGCAATTGTAATTATTTCGCTCTATGCACTTCTCAGCCAATAAATGTGCAGAAGGTTCAGTCGGGTTCTTATAGTATGTGTATTAACTTTCCTTTTCACTCTGTCTCTTTCTCTCATTGCATGTTCCATTGAAATCTTGTGCAAAGTTTCCTACAAACAAACTGAAATTTACCTTAGTCAAATATGGACCTTTGAGATTTAAGTTGAGTAGAGTCGAAGAGGCTGTCTGCTTGGCCTGGTTACAACTTGAGGCTGTAGCAATTGCAGTATTAGGTAATACCGTATTACATATACATATATAGTGAAATGGAATGGGATATGAAACATGAGGTAGATTGTACTTTGCTTGAGTTCAAGTGAAGTTGAGTTGGCTGACTATAAGTAATGTGCATTTGAGACTATGCAGTGACTTGACAAACGTTTGGTAACAGTAACATCATCACACAGTTCAGAGAGGAGAAAAGAGATAGGAAAGGTACACAAAGGAGGGAGATAGGTAGACGAGGAGATGATGTTACCTACTTTACTTTGATGGCTACGGGCATTTCATCCTCTCTACAAACCGTTTAGGAAATTATTAAAACAGTTCGTGTGTTTGCACAGTAGACATTCAAACGTATAGGTATTATGTGTGCATCGGATGATGCTGCTCATTTACCTAGACGGGCAAAGCATGAGGCTACCAGGGCAGATCACAGTCTATAGTGGCAAGAGGGTTAAGGGGTTACCGAATATATTCATCCATCCATCCATCTATCCTTCCGTCTCCCCTCTTGATTTGAAATTTGAATCGAAAGGTAGTATTACTATTCCTACTCAAATGTTCTTTAAATTGCAAGATGAAAATCTCTCTCGGCGACATGTCCCTTTTCTTTGCCTTTCGATTTCTTCCTTCTATCTTGTTTTCCATTCACTCAAAAACATTCCATTAGTCCATGTTGTCGATTCCGCCTAAGTATATAGACATTCAATTTATCTTATTTGATTGATCCTTGAAATTTGGATAAGGACTTTATCGTTGTGCGTTGTAAGCAATCCTTACTAGTACTACTACACAATATAATCTAGAGCCACATAATTTTAACAACATAATGTGTATCTTCTATCAAAACATGTACATATGGGATATACTGTAGTGTATATCCCATATGTATTTGTAACATGAATGAATGCACTCTGTGGGCAGTGTAATTATGGAAGAGGCAGTTACGTGTAGGAAATATAATATTACTTTGTACTCTATTGGATTGGACTACATTGGAGTGAATTGTGTGGCGTGTGATTGGTAGAGAGTGGGATGTAGGAAGGATGTGTGATTGTGCTGGCGCAGGTGTTTTAATACCTGGTCGAACCAAAGCACAAGGGTGTGGGTGGTTTACCTTTGCCTTTTTTGGTAGGTCTTGGAGTAGTACTGTATTTTGTATGGAGGCAAACAACTTAGGTTTAGGGTTGTTATGATGTGAGAGAGGCATGGTTCTTTGGATTGGCTGGAGCGAAATGGTGTTATATGAGACTATTTATTTACTATCTCTTTGTATAGGTACTATAATACTGAATAATGTAGCAGGGGAAAAAGAAATCAGGTTTAGTTAAGTTTATGTAGAAGGTACAAATAATAGCTTATAGAATAAAAGTGGAGCGGTGCAGGGAGATAGGAGTGTTTGTTTAGTTTTTTAGTTTCCTTTTGCTGTCTACTATCTGTCTAGTAGAGTAGTGTAGTACTGCATAATGTAGGCAAGAAAGAAATCAGGTTTAGTTGAGTTGAGGTAAAAGGTACAAATAATAGCTTATAGGATAAAACTGGAGCGGTATACAGATGCTGTTTGTTTAGGTTTTTAGTTTCCTCTTTCTTTGTGTTGGGTTTTTGGGTAGAGTGAGAGAGAGAGAGAGATGCCTACTTGGGATTTGAATGTACTGGGAATAGTGAATGTATATAATACGTAATGGTACGTACGTATTCATATGTGTTATGTATGTAATTGAAACAGTGACTGGGAAAAGTAGAAGTAGTGTATGTATGTGTGTATGTGTATGTATGTATGTGTGATGTTATGTTGGGTGGGTCGGAGGAGCGGAAAGAACATGTCAAAAACGTGTTGCGATTGCGAACATAAAATATAAACACGTCGAGAAGATCCTTGATCATTATTCGGATGCATGCCTCTGTATGCAAAATGTTGTTGGAGAAGCAAGAGTGAATCCACTCTTCTTTAGCCTTTTCTTCGTCTTCTCTCTCTTTCTACACATATATTCTCGGAGCCTCTGGAGTTGTGTAGAGAGAGAGAGAGAGACAGTGTTGGCCAGAGCCAAGTAAGAGTTGTAGGGTAAGTGTGTAGTGGCAGTGGTGTAAGTGTAAGTCTAAGTCTAGCCTCCTCTACCGACTCCATTTCCACAGAGCAATAAAACGGGGCAAGTTCTATCTCTCTCCTTCACTACTGCTCTCTCTATTATATTATGAATGTACTTTTCTCTACTATTGTATTGCACTGGGTGTCATTCATTCCGGACTAGAGAAAATCCTCCTTGGATACTTATGAATAAATGGCTGGAGCAATAATAATCATCGAGCGGAATGACTCTGGCTATGGTCGAGGTGCCAATTTGGATAAAAGGATTGACTGAAGCCATTGGACTTGTCCGTGAAACAGATCTGACTTTAGTCTGCTGGGCTTTGTGCCTTGTATTTGCATTGGTACTGTTCTGGTGCTGCCTTTTTGCTGTGGATGTTGGATGCTTCATGCCTATGTGGCCATTGTATTTTAGAGGAGAGAGATAATGTATTGTGAGTTAGCGGAAGGTAACAGCTTGGCTGAGAAGTATACCTTGGCTTACATTTTGTATTCAAATGGGCAAATCTGATGGAGATTGAAGAGGCAATCAGGAGTGGAGAGTGTCTATAAGCATTGAAGGAAATAAGGATTTGAGTTGAGCGTGGGTAGAGTTGAGTTGAGTTGAGTTTGACTTGCCTGTCTTTGCTGCCGTGGATGTATAAGTATTCTATTGGTTTTCTTGGTTTGCCTTTGGTGTTGTGAGTAAAAATGCACGTAGAGGAACAATATGTATGTTTATGTCAGATTGGTTAGGGACATGATAAGAAAGTTGTGTGGAGCGATAGGATGTTTTGGGGACGAAACGATATCCGTCTGTCGTATGCAAATATCGTGTGATTACCCTGATACTCAACTTTCGCTACACTAACAAGGCATTATTATGTAAATTTGAATAGTTTACGCCACGTAAAAGATAGTGTTCGGCCATTTCCTTTCCATTCGAGCTTTTTTTCTCCGAGTCTTGTTATGCTTTTTAACTTCCCTTCTGGATGCTTTTAATTCCCCAACTTCATGTTCTACTTGGGTGCAAATGCAAATGGGGACAAAATAAAAACCGATCTCGCGCCCTGAAATCCACTCATTTCCGGCCTCTCGCCAACTAACCTTCTCTTCTCTTTTCTCTTCTCTCTCATCTTCCCTACGTCCCGTTCTTTCTTCCAAATTTGCATTCATTACTCTGTCAGTGAAACCATCGGCCCAACAACCAACCAGTCCTCCCTGCCTGCCTGCCTCTACAATACTTACCCATACACTACGTACTCT
>JAAXYV010000003.1:0-27709 GCA_036851875.1 Novacerus sp. FZ-2019
TGAGTATTAGCAGTAGTAGTGAGTGTGAAGTATAAATTTGATGCCGTCATGTGTTTGCCATGAATGAGTAGCTTAGATTAGATAAGAGCGGGGGTATAGGAATACGTTGCTCAGTTCATTTCTCTCTACTTCACATCAGTGGCTGATGCTGCTGAATCCTTCGTGGGCCTGATGGTGAACATTGAAACTGGGAAACACTGAAAGAGTTGAAGTTGTAGAAAGACAGAGCGAGTGTCTTTTCTGAAGCTGTATGGTATAGTATAATAGTATGTAGAAAGACTACTAGGTTGGGCTTCGTTTTGGACTTGGCTGGGTTGAATAGAGTCGATTGAGGTACAAATTACAGGGAGTCCAATGCTCAATTTACTCTCTATTCACTACACAAATAGCCTAATGTTTTCGCCTTTCCCCCCATCTTCTTTTGACAGTCCTCGTTCATCTCTTTGGAAGCCTAACCCTCGTCGTCGTGTTCCTGAATTTTGTAGTATGAGTGAATGAAGGTATATAAAAACAGGCTGGAGCAGTTGAGTTGAGTTGAGACGGTTGTAGGAGACTAACTAACTTAACCACCTTATTACTATTACGTTCTTTCTCCAATTTTCTCCTCGTCAGCAGTTGAGTAAGTGAAGTGAGTCAGTCAGTCGTTCTTTCGTTGGAACTTGGGTGATTATTGAGAGATACATGGAGGTGGAATGAAATTATAGATAATGAGGAATACATAGAGAACTATTCATGCGGCAAAATTGTGGGACTCGAATTTCTGTGTAAAAAATCCAAATTTTCTTCTAAACTTACTCGGGGGTATGAGAAAGAATTTTTGATGACGTGTTCATATCACAGTTATCTGACAATGGATGATAAGAAGAGTACCTATCTACAGTAGTACTAGACGATCCTTTACTTTTCAATAATGTTCAGAGAATGTTTGCGTGCATGCTTGCACTGTGTCTGCAACTATCAAACGACTTGACCAAATTCGACGTACGATGTGATGTGTCATATTCAAGATGCCTTCAATATTGAAGTCGTTAGGGTACTATTCAAAGAAGAAAAACGTATGGCCACTAAAGAAAAATGAAATAAATCTTACCATGTGGTATTTCATCGTTTATCTTCATCTTTTGGTGATTTAGACTACACACAAGTTTTGTAATGAGGTCGCCTACGAATTGTAAAACACTCAACGATTTACGGTTTCAAATGAATTACGTTTACAGCAGCTTGGTAACCTTTTAGCGGGTTGAAATTATATTAACAATGGTAGTATTAGCTTACAGACTAACAAATTGTTTTTAAATGTCTACAAATTAAAAATAAATTAGGCACGAAAATTAGTCTAGATAGTTTAAAGTGCGTAACTCAGGAAAATTTAGGGAAGTATTATGTACAGATTTTTAGAATTTTGAGACATTTGTTGTATCTGAAAAGACTATGTGATTATTTATCTCTGTCATCCGTATCTGAAAGGACTGTTGAAATATGAATGGAATGAAATTACAAAAATAACACTTTTAATTAAAGAAATATTTATTGAAATCTGATAGATTTATTGCTTTAAGAAGTGAAACTGTGCATGTGACATCGTAAGACAATTGAAATGTAGATGAGAAAGTCACCAGGACTAGAGGGACTGAAATGTAAGGAGTTGCTTCCACAGAAAACCAGTTGGAGTGAAATTTGAAAATGTGATTCCGTGTTATGCTTTTATTTCAACTTTGCTAGCAAGATTTGAAAATGCAATTTAATTACTCTGTTTTATAATCAGCAGCATACAGTTAGAATTCAAAGCAGACGACGAGTAAGAAATTTGAATTTTTGCCGTACGGTTTGAAACTTTTATTAATACAAAGATCTATTATGCCATGTTGATTGACACACCAGTTTTTAAGGAGTATCGTACCAATCTTTAAATGTTTGCTTTTCTCTGTCTTTGTAATTTAGTAGTTCTTCTCTCTCGATCTCATTACTTTTCTATACAATAGTTGAATCTAAGCCCTCGATCTCATTACTTTTCTATACATTCATCTAAAAAATTTCGAATACATTTTTTCATCATTTCCTTACTTGATTGTTCTTCAGAGTGTTTGTAAACTTCGTATCACGCTAACCATACACTACGACAAGACTTTCTAAACGAACTATCGACTTCACAATTGAATGGAAGGAACTATCCGTAGCACGGGTAGCCAACGTAGTATATATGTACAGTAGCAACACTATTCTTCACGAATACAAATGAAGGGAAATAGATAGGGTAAGCAGGGGCAAGAAGAACCGGATGGTTTTTTGTATCTTTGGCTATATGTAATATAATGAAGATGTGAATTTGGGTAGAAAGTTGTTCAACTTTGGATAGATTTATCCTATAACCTTTATAAGCTGATTGTATATGTCCTGTGAACCATGAGTATATATACCTATGGGGAAAGAAGATTCAAAGAAACAATAGGAATGTGATGTGATGTGAGCGAGCATTGTATCTTTCTCCTATGTTGTATGTGTATGCTTGTGATGTGTCGTAGTCTAGTATTGTGTATAGTCAGTCTGAGCTGAATAAGTCATAGAGTAGTGAGAAGAAGGAAGAGACAGGGTTATTTTATATATAGAGATGAATGAATGGTTTGGGATAAAGCCGTATTTGTTATTCCGGGATGAGATGGGTAGTGGATCACGTCGTGAGCATAATAATGAAAGGGTCAGAGCGAGTGTGACATTAGGAGTTGGAGTGCTTAGAGATCTATGGAATACCATTGCAAAAGCTATATATATATATACATATATAAGTATACCTACCTATATTATATATATAAATCTATGCAGTGGAAAGGAAAGGAAAGGCGAGGAAACGAGCGTTGTGTGTGTGCAGTTGCGAGGAATATTGGCAAAGAGAGATATTTCGACAGGAGCACATCTGTGTAACATTATACATCCTGAAAATCTCTTTGCGATATCCGTGCCCTTCCGCCCTGAAAAATCAATATCTCTGAGAGCTCTTTCCACTTCTCTCCCTGTCTTTTGGATTCAGGCACTACTGGTGTGGTGGGGTGTGGCCCCCTCATATCTTCTCTCCTCTTTATACTTTACTCTTCTTCCTTCTCTCTCTCTCTCTCGCTCTTCAAGTCTGTGTTCTATATAATAATATGAGTCCCTTGTATGGTATGGGTTTAGTTACTTTACGTTAGCAGTTCGCAGTTAGGTATAGGTTACTGCTTTACCGTACTTTACGTTGCGTATAGACAGTATTCACATTTGCTTGTGGCAGCAGGAGCAGTCATCTTGCATAGAATCTTCTACACATTGGATTCGCCTTAATGTTGACTGTTAGCGGATCTGAGGGTATTGTTTGCACTCGCGCTCGGCCTCTCCACTTTAAGTTGACTTGACTTGACTTGACTCTAGCTGTAGTTGCTCTAACTTCGGGACTTGAGTTTATACCTTACTTTACCTTTGTAATACTACTATATAGATCCGAATCTGATCCAACTACAGTAACTCCAACTGACTGAGCTAAAGTATGAACGTGAAATGTAATAGGATAGCTTGGTTGGATAAGAGAGGAGGATGAGATGAGGATGAAACTTTAGTTGTTAGTCGCTTTTCTACGTCGTCGTCTTCGTGTACGGTTGGTGGAAAAGGAAGGATTGTGCAGAGTACGCATGACCCTCTCTTGCCCTTTCTTATCTTTTGACTATAAATCAGTGTTGTTCCATCTTGTCTTGTCTGACTCCTAATGATTTCCTCATCAATCAAATAGGAGTAATTCATTTGGCTGGGTGACTTCTGTTCTGTTTGCGTTCAGCTTGGAGGGACAGGTTTATGATTCCCTTCCATGCATACATTATCCGGCCAAGATACGTTGTCGATGAATATAATATACAGTACGCAAGGCAGTAGAGCACAGTACGGACCTAATACATGCTACTGAGGGATTCGAATATCTATCCAGACGATATATAATTCGTCAGTATAGCCTTGGAGCGATACCTTCCCATGTATTGAGGGGTAGTAGAAACTATTGTAGTACTTCTCATTACGTTTCAATACATGGAAAGGAATGGCTCCTAGACTATACTGACGAATTATATGCCAGCTCCTAGGCTATACTGACGAATTATATGCCGTCTGGACAGTTATAAGAATGCCTCAGTAGTGCTGAGGGAAAGTATTCGATACTATATAATCTAGGCTGTAGACTGTAGATTGTATTGCAGTCCAGTCAGAGCATTGGGTTGGAGTTGAGTCACAGATGCTTTGCGTTCGATTTTGACACTTGCTATTGTCTGCCGTGTTGTCTTGTATTGCCTGGTTGGGATTGGCGTGCACTTTAATGGGGGGAATGAGTCGACTTTATTTTACTTAGTCTGGCTTGGATTTGTCATGAATAATATCATGCGGAAGAGTGGATGGAGACATAGCGGAAGTAGATGAATTAATATTCTCTCGTTGTGCCACTTGAGATGCCAGATTTGGAAACAGGTGTAATGGAATTAATACTTACCTCTCTATACCTACATCCGTATATATTATATATATATATGTGTGTGTGCATTGTAAAGGGAGTATAAGTTTGTACACGTCATGTAATGCTCAAATTGGAGGAGTTACTTAATATGCAGTCTAACAATCAGTCAGTCAGTTTTGAATTAAAAGAAACGAATGTTTTATGGATTAAGTGTCACATAGCTTTTTTTTAGTTTGACTTGTAGGTTGTTGATTGAATTTAATTATAAATTTTAATTTTCTGTCAGGCGTTCAATGATTGCTTTAGTTAAAATGAGTAGACATAACATTGGTATTTAATCTAGGAGATATTCGATGTAAATATAAGTTCAACTGTGTAACGAAATTGGAATCGACTGAGTTGTAGTATAGCATGTAAAGAAGTAGCAATAATAAATGGGGAAAGCAAAGTCAAAGAAGTAATATAATGTAATGGGAGGCAGAGGACTGGAATGATGTGACGTCTTAATAATATTGATGTTGCCTCCATGGGATGTGGTGTGATGCGAGGTGAAGAGAAAGTGAAAAGCAGGAGAAAGTGTAGAAATAGAAGGAAAGTTGTGTTGTTGTGCATTGGGTTGGTGTATGAATTCAACATAGAATCCATGGAGTGTAGATGCAATGTTTTTTTAACGTAAACGTAAGTATAGAAACTCATAGAGTTTGAGCCGTTGCTTTGGAGAGACTATGAAGTCGGGCATAGGAGAAGACATACATCCATCCACAGAATCCTTGAGAAGACAGAGTGCAAAGGAGAGAAAAAGTACAGCACACAGCTCCCGGTCTTGTGTGTATGTCTACTATACTAGTGTGTCTGTGTCATGTACCATCCACCTCCATCTGTAACACACTCCTCCCTCAGTATCTTTCTGTCTTGATGTGATATGTTTGTCTTGTCGTATAGTCGTCCTAGCATCTTCTGGTAGGGATGGGATTGCTTGCCTCAGTGTACTTTTGGTGTGGTGGTTAGAAAATGTATGAGAGTTTTTTCCAAGCTGCTGAAGACATTGACAGGAATTGTAGCCAATGTAGAACGACAATCTTGAGATATCCGGATATGGTTTAAAAGACGAGACATGTTTTCTGTGTACTCCTCATGGTGCTTCCAGAGTTAAGCCAGGCTAAAAAGTAAGTGCCTTGGAAGTATTTCCGGAGCTGAACATAACAGAACAATTGTGACTACTGGCGGTAGTCGTCTGTTGCTTGCATCCCAATCCTGTTCTTTCCTTCTGTCAACTCACGTAGGTATATTTCCATGTCATCGTGAGTGTATGTAATGGTATAGAAGAGTAACTAGGTATAATCTGTTCCTATTGCTCAGTTGAATACGACTACACAGTGAGGGTTTTACAAGGAAAAGCTTTGCTTTCTCTAGATCACGAAGTGGGAATTTTAGGATTCGCCCAGAAGTGAAGAGGAGGGAGTGAATAGAGGGAAAGAGAGAAAAATCTACTGTGGAGAATATAATGTTCATGTGAATGTGAACAATCCATGTGGCTTCGTATAAAATACTATGGCTTGATTTGATGACTTGGGAAAGTTCGATTGGTGGGGAATTTAACCGCAGAGCCAGTTAGATAGTTTCATAGTTACTTTAGTGTATGTATATATGGATTGGAATAACCACGGAGACTATAGTAGTACATTCTTCTAGCCTCTGCTGGTCTGCTCTACCCATTGCCGACGCTTGATTTGAGCTGGATGTGGGACTGAGTAATTGTGAGCTTGTGTAGTGGTGGTAGGTAAAATTTTGTTAAGTAACGAAGCTACTTACACGAGTGTTTGTTAGTTTTCCTTGCATGTGAATGTTCAATGAGAGCGAAAAGTATCATTAGCTCCTCTGTGTGTGTGTGTGTTATCTGTCTGTCTGAATGTTTGGTTGGGGAAATAATGAGAGATTGGTCTGGATGGTTTGTTGAATTTGGTCAAGTATAGAATTAAGAGAGAAAGTGGAGATTGAAGAAGTCTTACTTTTGCTCATCCTCTGCTCTGATTCTCCCTTCTCTGTAATAGGATAGGATAAAATAGAAATCGTAGAGTTTGTGGATGGTTGTTTTTGTTGTAGAAAACTCACCTCTTGGAAGGATGAGTTCTTTGGCATAGAATGCCAATGTTTCCGTGGGTTGACGCAGTGGCTGAAAAAAAGAAGAGAAAACGCTGTGTGCCACAATATAATTTTTCTCTTCTCTTGTTATAGTCGTGTTACGCTTACGTATGTCTCTTTTCGTCCTGGTGGTTGGGTTGAATCTAGTTTGATCTGGTTTGGTCGGACACAGTAAAGAAGAAAGTTGGCTCCGGGGAAACTTTATTTTCTCCGTTCTAGGACTGAGTCAAAATGAAAGCGTTGGGTTGAATTGAGCTGATGGCAATGTTGGCTCAGTCGAGTTGAATTGCGTTAAGTTAAGTTGAGAGAGGGAAGTGGATGGAAAATGATGATGGAGAATTTTTTTTTTCTTCACTCGTCGTCTCTGTACTCTCGTCTAGTCTCATTACCATGCCTTGCAGCATTCTAATATAAATTTTGACTTGGTTAAGAAAATATGGATTTTGACTGGGTGCTTAGTCCTGTCTGGGAGACTTAGGCTATGTTAGAGTTCTTCACTCTTTACGCCAATCGGAACATAATTTTAAATGTTACAAGCAAGGAAATGCACTTAAGCACTTGAATTACATTACATTAAATTCCATTCCATGTCTATTCCCCTCGTCGTTGTAATTATTGATTTTGGTTTCTCTCTGATTGTTTTGCAGCCTTCCAAATTGAATGTGTACAAGAATGATTCGGAGAGCTGGGATTACACCAATCCAAACTTGGGTAAGATTACTTTAATATTCTAATTTCATTCATTACTAGGTATAAACAAGGAATTGCTCTACTACCTAGTGATGTCTGTAATGTTTAGTCTTCGTCTCATAAAAACCGTCTCTCTCTCTAGGGTTACATTGCATAAGCTTCTGTATGGACTAGGAGGACAAATTAAGATTGATTTTTATGTTAATGTATTAACAGTCGTTGAAAATAATTTGATGACAGTGTTTACGCAATAACTTTGATGTCAAAATTTTAGGGGTAATATTTTAATAAAGAACAATTAAATGTTTTATGGTTTATAAACATGTCTTAGGACAAGGAATACTCGGAGTGGTTCTAGATAGAAGTTGTTGATTAGCTTTCAACAACGGAGTACTTTTTTATAAGCTAAAGCACAGTTGCTACAGTACACTAAGATATGATTGTAATGACAATTTTTGTCTTTAGTGTCAGTCAAGTCAACTGACGATGTAACAATGGTAGTATCCTGTAGTATATGCAATATGCATGTACCCAAAAAACTAATCTATTCTACTTCCGATACTTTTAGATGAAGGATTGGTTGACATACTGTCTGACTGGATGGTTGGGACAAAATGACGAGTAGGTTTGGAACTGTGACGCGGACGCGTTCATTATATTCCATTATGTCCTTTGATGATGATGATGATGATGCTCGTCTTCTTGTGATATGTCCTTTGATGATGATGATGATGATGCTCGTCTTCTTGTGATATATGTACCAATCTATATGTATGCAAAAGTCTAAAATGGGAAAAATCGATTTCTCTTCTCCGCTCACTACTCACTTGACTTGACTTGACTTGATAGACATTGAGATAAAGCTGTTTCATTTCCTTTTCAACATGGCAGGCTGCTCAACTCTCTCTCTCTCTCTTTCAGGCGTCTCAACCCTCTCTTTCTCCCTCTACTGCGTATTTACTAGGCCTTCATTCCATCCTGTTGAAAGATAAACTTTTATTGATGGAACAAGTGTATCGAGCTGTTTTACAGAAGCAGGCATATACATGCATATACATATCTATGTATATTTTATATTAATTTGGAAAACCTTTTCAACGTAACTGACGAACACAGAGTACATTGGAGTAGAATACTTTATAGGTGTAGATATTTGAATATAATATTCTCTGCTACGTCGTGTGGAAAAAGGAAGCTGAGAGATTCATATTTAAATAAAGGTTCAACTTCTCGCGATCAAAGAAAGTTTGAATTTCAAAGCTGCATATCTACCGTATGATTGTTAGTTTGTTAAGTGTTAACGTAGAGTTTGAGCTTAGCTCTAAAGCAGTGTATTTTTTGTAAAATGAAAAGTTTCTAGAGGCACATATTATATGCACGGAAGAGCTAAGAAAAAGTTTTTTTTTGTAGGTTAGTGTTAGTGTTGGTGTTTGACTGGAGTTGGAGACTTGGTTGTAGTATAAATAGATAGAAATAGTTTTTCGTATTTATACCTACGTAGGTGTATGTATTAAGTTAGTGTATATATAACCAATAGTCATGTATCCTTGTACACGTAGGGTATACCTAATATGGTGTTTGTTGGAGACGAGATGAACTGTTGACTAAAGTACACTGGACAATCAGGCTTAGAGCTACTTTCAGTTCAAGTAGTCAATAGAGAGAAGGAAGAGAATGAAGCAAAACTTGTTCAAGAGTACTTGCCTTCTTCTTACTGAACACTTGCTCTTTGATGGATGAAGAAAACAAGAATTTGCTTCTCACTCTCACATTTAGGTACGAGTGAGTAGTAGGTCTTTGAGCTTTTCTTTGTTGTGGATCGTCATGTGTCAGGTAGTTGGTCCTATTATTCCCTTGTTGACAAAGACTGGGCTTCTGTGGTGCCATCTTGACTGGATTGGTTGATTCAGGCAAGCCATTGAAATTATTTCCATCAGTTGGTTTCTGTCTTGGAGTTGACGTAATAATATATAATCAAGGGGCAATTGGATGTTCATAGCGTATAAAAAATATTTACTGTAGAAATTAACTGTCATTGAATTAAGTATTATTATGGGTGCTATTTATTGGAGGGAGAAAGTGATGGTGTGTAATGTGTAAACTGAAATGATCCATTTAAGAAGTAACAAACTACACCACTGTGAGCTGTGAGCAGGGCAGAAAATACTTTTGGAAAATAAGCCGTGGAAGCCCAGGGAAAAATTGACCCTCTCACTATTGGTTGTGAATGAATCAAAATAATTCTGAGCGCGAAGGAGTATAGGTGGGACCATAAGAGCTGTTGCGCATAAACATTCTAATTCAGTGTAGTGTTATAGCATGCACAACAGCCTTTATGGATACACCATTGTTTCTTGGCAAATAATGTTTCTATCCTTATCTACAGCCAATCAGCGAGAGGGTCTTTTTTCCTGGGCTTTCATGGCTTATTTTCCAATATCATTTCGTGGGCTGGTTGTGAGGATATAGTTGAATGTTTGCGGAAGTCCTCAAAGAATGATTATGTAGTTCTCCCCTACAACTGACCGAAAGGATTATGACTTATTTCAAATGCTATCATATTGTATTTCTGGAGAGAGAATAACTATAGTATATTTATTTTGTTTTATTAACGTCTTCTGTTTGGTTCATTGTATTTTATTCCATACGAATTGTGTCATCCATAAATCTGCTAACTGTTGTGGTTGTGTTTATTTGAGCATATACCATGTTGCCAATTTGTATCGTTGATTTATTTATTGTATCTTTGAAGAATCTATAGAAATATTACAATTTGAGTATTTTTGAGGGTTTGTTGCTTGTGCGCTTCAACTAGAATTAGAAAGCACTGAATTAGTTTTGCATAAAATTCAAGTTAATTCGAATGTTGAAAAAAAAACAGGGCATTTTGATAGTTAATACTGTGTATCAAAGGTAAACTGAGTTTTCTCTTTTTGGATGGAACAAAATTCTTAGAAATAATCCAATTAATTGTCCTGATTCAGAGTAGAAACTAATAAGGAAGACGGAAGTCAAAGTTTGTTGTAATTTTAACTTAATTGGAGGAACATTCTAATATGCTCGTTATTGTGAACTTCCTCTATCGACGGATCCATAGTTTAATTTAGACAAAATGAACTCGAAGGTCATGGTGTGTGAAATAAGTATGTTGTAAGTTGGCGAAGATACATGGTGGGTTGGAGACAAGCCCAGGTTGACGTTGACAGTGGTGTGAGAGATTTACATTACGTTTGAGACAACATACGGTAAGGTGAATTTGAATTTAGTTAAAGTCCTACTGTAGTATGCAACATAGATTGGATGTGTTTTGTGTAAGGAGCAGAGTGAAAGTTATAATGCAAGGCAGAGGCATACGGTTCTGTTTGTCACGTCAGGCAGGAGTGGAATTATAAATGCTGTCGGCAAGCTATAAATTTAGTGTGTGTGAATGGTGGGAAACTGGGCATTAATCCCAGTGTCATCATATTTCATCTTGGGTGCTCTTATTGGATACAGAGAGTCGGTAGAGTTTGAAGTCGCGTAGGAGAAAAGTCTTTGGTTGTTGTGGTTCTTCTCTTGGCATTTTTTTTGCCTGCATCTGACTGGTAATGTTGTAGTTTGTGGAAACAAAGGCTCTGTTTCAAAGGAAGTTTAGTGTGGCGTATTGTGTTGGTTGTATACTCGAGGTCCTTGGTTGACTGTGCCGTGACTGTCTGTGTTGTTGTGTGAGTGAGGTTATTATCGCTGGGGTATCATCAGATTATATTTAATGTACGTGCCAAGCTGAGCTTTAGTCTTTCTCTGTAGAAGTTACCCGCACACTTGGTTGACGCGGAGAAAAGGCAAGTGGAGTAAGTAGAAAGGATGGGATGTGAAAAGACTTTCTGTATACGTATGTATGAATGTATGTGTGTGACTGCTCACTGTTGTACGCTGCTGCATGTGTGTACGTATGTACGTAGTGAAAGTGAAGGGCGAAGAATATATAGAAAGCACTAGAAGAAACCATACAGCAACACAACAGAGGATAGATAGAACAGAGAAGCGAAACTGTAGTCGCGGGATTCAATTACGGTTCGTTACCTCTTCCTTTACCCGCATTTATTGTATTTTCCAAAATGCTGCTCCGGTTTCCTATGACTCTACTACTGACTCTCACTGTCTAGAGTCTGTACGTATGGTTAGTTAGACTCTCTGACTATGTTGAGTTGAGTTGTGTTGTGTCGTGTGGGGATGGATCGAGACGAAGTAGAGAACCTATATACATACATACATACATACATACATACTTGATGGGATCTTCTCTGTCTTCTCTGTACACAGCTCACTGACATGCATCTACTGTGTACTGTGTAGCTAGCGTGTAAGTAAGAAGACTAAGTCTTGTCTGTCCAAAGCAAAAGTTGAACTCAGTTCTAGAGTTCAGTCTTGCATTGCTCTTGATTTTCTCTTAGAATTTCTCTCTGTACTGTATGATGACGGTGCTTTACTGTTACACAGTAGTGAGCGTGTGTATGTATGTATGTTTGTAGTTTGTAGTGTGTGTGTGTGTATAGTATGTAGGTACCTTGTGCCTATGTTGCCGTGAAATGGGTCTGACTCTAACTTGTCTTTGTATTGCTGGAGACGAATCTGCTTTGACTTCCATGAAATCCTCGTTGTTGTTGTCGTAAAGAGTTTCATTTGAGAACATGAACATATTATCGTATAGAATAGTAAACTGATAGGTAGTGTTCTGGCTGTTATGTACGTACGTATAGTGTAGGATGTGTCCAATTCATTGAGTTTCATTATGCTGTTGAACAGGATAAATGCGGTCGGTTTGGTAAAGTCGTCAGACACTGTGTACGCTATGAGTGTAAAGGAGTAGTAGTAGTAGGTAGTAATAAGCTAAAATGCTTTGTTCTTTCTAAAGGTTGTTATTTCCCGTCGATCTTCTTTGGAGCTAGACGCAAGACACAATGAAATTGTATCTGTGGCAGAGTTTTCTTTGTTTTTGTGAGGACAAACACACATTACTTTAGTGTGGTTATATGGAAATGTGTGCAGTGCAGTCAGAAAGAGTGAATACAAGACAGTAGAATATTGTGTAAATTGAAATAAAACGCTTTGGTAGTGCGATACCATGCAGCTTGATTTTCCTTTTGGCAGAGATGTACAAATGCTAAGAGAAACCAAATACATTTTTCTGTATCGCGGAAAGGTGATGACGGATGAGAAGAAAGGGGATTGACTTGGCTTGGTTTAGTGTACTTGTTGGCCAATTCCATGCTCTTTTGTTTCATAATATGTGTGGAGTAGTTTAGTAACTATTCAATACAAATAAGCCGGGGTAGAAAGAAATCGGATCTGGGGAAAAAAATTATCTCTGTTGTCACTCTAAGCTGAACTAAGCGTTAACTTTCGTACCTACTCTTGATGAAAGATTATTTGGAATCGAGGCCTGCCTTTCACTTCTTGCAATGTTGAAATTGGCTGACTCCAAACACTGCTGCTGGAAACGTGTTAAAATAGAATAAGTGAAACAAAAGGAATACATATGGGATGGGATTAAATGTAACAAGAATAGTGAGAATAGAAAACTGAAACGGAGTTCAATTGCCTTGGATTAAATGGAATTGAGTTGAAACAAAGTTTTTAGTCGAGTTTAGGCTGCTTTGGAAATTCATAAAGTATTGTGAATTCTTCTTCATCATTCATGGAGAGGGGAATGAAGACAAGTATTACTTAAATTTTATATACCTTGAAGTATGTAGTCATTCTTTTGTCATGTGTATGTGTGTTAGAGTTGTGTAATGGAATACTCGAATTTGGTATTGTATTCTGTTGTCTGCCTCTCTCTCTCTCTCTCCCTCTATTCTCCAAGCTCCATGTGTAGACTTCAAGCCAGCTTAACTAGTTAGTCTATAGTATTTTGTTATGTTTTACCATGGGAGTATAAATATCCTTTAATGGGAACTGGAGTTATACCAAATTATACTCACTAAACTGAACTTAAGTAGAAGAGGCATGAAAAGAGCAAGAACGTGTTTGTGCATAGTTGTTGTAATGCTGTTCTGGTTAGCTACCTAGGATAGTAGTTAGTTACCTAGTTAGTTACTTCATTCGAAGGAGGGAGGACGCCGTCGTGGAAATGTAGAATGTAGGTAGGTGGAAAATGGCTGTGGGAAAAGCAAATGCGAAGGAATAAAATCCATTAGGGTGATTTAGTGGACGCACGCCCAGGCAGTAGTAGAGAGAGAGAGGGAGAGAGAAAGTAGAGAAGCTGTAATAGTAGTTGCATGTAAGTAGAAAGTAGCGGACTTTTGGAATTGAAATAGAGACCACTAGTACTGCTGCATCTGCCACTGCAGGAGTTAAGAGGAAACAAGGTATAAAGGAAAAGGGTGAATCTGAGATGTTTTTAATGTATGCAACAGAGAAACTCATTTTAATAATTAGTGTCCTCAATAATTTGCACTCGGTGTGTATGCCTCTCAACCTTTGCAATGAGTTACAGTACAGGAAGTTCACACACAAAAGAAGATGAAGAGGAGATGAACGAGACGTATAGTTCCGATATGTTTTGGGTTGGTTTTAAGCTTCAAGTATGAGCTAGCCTTGAGCTTTTGTGAGTCAAAGGAGTCAGGAGCGGGAGCTATATAGAATATAGAACCTGGGAAAGCCATGTATGTATCCCATCTACATTAGTATGAAAGGATGTGGTAGTAGTAATAGGGAGGCTGAGACGCTTTGAAAGTTGGAACATTGAACATTTACAACCAAACTTTGTGCATAAATCCATTAATTAAAAGAAGAAACTTAAGGCCCAAGATGTGTTCTTTTGGAGGAAAGCACTGTACTGCCCTGGTGTGTACTACTACTACTGTACCTTACTTTTAACAATATAGACCTCGCTTTGTCTTACTTACTTCAGTTGTATCGAATCGGCTTCTCATAAATTGGGGTTGAAGAAGAAGAATGGAGCGAGGAAAAAGAAGAGAAGAGCAAATTATGTTATGTACAGATGCTTAATCGGAATTGAGTATTTTTACTTTGCTTTGCCTTACTTTGCTGTGGTCGAAACCAAATGGAACGAACACAACGCGAAATTACTTTGGTTTGGTTTGGTGGTTAGCGGAATTTAAAACTAAAGGATACTAGAGCAGACATATACATGCAACTGGGTTATATAGTTTCTGCAAGTGCCAAGAGCCGCAGATAATGGAATACGTTGCCTTCATACACTAAGTCATGTCAGGGAAAGCAATGTTTGAGAGTAGTCTGTCTTCTCTGTTTTGTCTCATACATTTGTACTTGTACTTGCGACCTTGTTTTAAGACGGGAAGTTGTCTGCATTATATACTTACTTGAACACTTGACTACATCAGCAGAAGCAGACCATAAGTACTTTTTTTATGTATATAGGTAGGTAGGTATGTGAGAAGTCTGGTTAGGTACTTTGTTGTTATACGTAGTCTTGGGTATAAGGTGTGTTGGTTTGAGTATGTCTGCATTGTACGTGCAGGGAGTTATTATTTTTGGTTAATGTTTGGTTGGGATTTGGTTGGGTGCACCCATGTATTAGTATATACCTACATTCGTACTCGAGTTACTAGAACTACTACTACCTACTTGATGGTTTTGCGTTAGACTTGTTAGGCGTTAGAAAATAGTTGAGTTGAGTTGAGAGAGAGAGTAAGATGTATGATCTATTGTGGAGTGGAATTTAAAGAGACCTTTGCCAGATTGTTCTGTTTTCTGTTCTGGTACAGGGTTTCACTCCCAGCCAGCTATAGACAAGGCGCTACTGCATGGACAAAGTAGGGCTATACCTTGTTTATGAAGTACTGTGATCGTTAGTAAAAGGAAAGAAGTATCTCTATTTCTCTGGTCATGAGTGTCGTTCTCTTGACATGTGAATAAGAGCTGAATACTGTGTTGTAGAATTTCTATAGAAATGAACTTGTAAAATGTTTGGAGGAGAATGAAGGAAGAAAAAGTATGAGGTTTGGAATGACACTGTCGTCATTCTCAACTGTTGATCCTGGCTTTGTAAATACATTAGTCACTCATCCAAAAGTGTAGAATGGTGATTGATAATTCAGTCTAATATTTGTCAAACTGACATAGGTAGGTGGGTTGGTTGGGGTTTTGAAGTACATATGTACATCTCTAGAATGAAAGTGTATAGGAACATTGTATGCTGTATGTTACTTCCAAATTTAAACAACTAAGTCATACTTTAAAGACAAGAGTAAAGCTTTTTGGGAGTTTTCTAACCCGTCGAGGTGTACATATTTGCCTTACTCTCTCTCTCTCTCTCTATGAGCAAATGATGGAATACATTGGTATACGATATTATTAGTTGTGTGGAACGATAATTATGATGGAGTTTTTGTATAAGAGATAAATGAAGGACCTAGTCTTCCTCACCTCAGCCTTAAAGTATGAGTGTGATTTTGCTGATTTCGCATAAAGTCTCTGAAGAATATATTGCAATTGAAATTGAACTGGAAGAAAAGTTGAATGTACATTTTGCAACTGAGTATTTTAGGAACAGAGCAGTTGAAGATGGAATGGAATAGGATTTTTTTGTGTATGTGCTTCTGTCTGAAAAAGGAGTTGGGATTGGGAGAGGGGAAAGAGAAGAAGAGTGGTAGAGACACGAAACGAAATTAGACTGTGACAGTGACAGTGATATAGAGCTAGTGAAGAGAAACGTTTCATTTTTTGTTGGTCGGTGACGGTGACCATCCAGCCAGATTGTTGGAAGAGATTCGAAAGAAAGGCGGAAAGAAAAGTTTGAGGCAGGCAGCTGGAGCAGGAGCTAACATGTACATCAATATAGGTAATAGGTACCTACTGTATATGTATAGGTGTGTATATACATACAAAGCTTAATGCTATTCCTCTCGTTTTTCTTCTTCTGGAGTCTCACTGGACTGCCATCAATGCTTGAGAGAAGACTTGACTGTCCTTCACAGTCTTGGTGACAAAGAATTAAAAGAGTTGAACGAAATGTCAGTTGTTAATTCCGTTGGTTGGATGCATCAAGGCAAAAGCATGTCGTCGTCGTCGTCGTTGACGTCGACTTACACTGAAGAAAGATAGTACTAGTACATGCCTGTGTACAAACATTATAGAGATAGCCCAGCTACTACTACATGCATACCTACACTGACATAACATAGATGAATGGAAAGATAGGGAATAGGTATAGATACAGAGATGGATGACTAGGTCGTTAGTTATACTGTGTAGTAGTATTTGTAGCTGTTGTGGTATGGTGTAGTTATGTAGTTGCTCTGTACCTTGCCTAATTTTTTTTGCTGGTTTTTGGCAAGCCTCACAGTTATAGGAGTTAAAGAGTAGTGTGTCTGTAGGTAAGTATGTGTGTGTGTTTGTGTGGATGTGTAAAATTGGAAGCTAGTTGCGGATTGGTAGTAGGATGTAATAATGGTAGTAAATTAATAAGAGAGTGACGGTTAAGAGTAATTAAATTGTTGATGAGATTTGATGTTTGATTGCATTGTGTTGTATGATGTTGCAGGAAGTACGAAGGAGGGGAGACCAGGACCTTTACTTCAGGAGCCTAGATTTGGTACATCTTTCATGGCATAGTATACTGTAAGTTAAGCATGCATGGCGTCTTGCGAGCAAGTCTTCCTTCAGTCTGCCTTCAGATGATGAGCCTTTTTCCTTTCTGCTGATTCGATTTATGACTCTCCTGCTTCATTTTTGTGCTGGTAGTTTATGTCAGCTCCTCTCCTCTCCTGAACTCTAGACAACCTCTCTCTCTCTCAACTCTTGGTCTCTTCCTATAGTGTACAATCTATAGTCTACCTACACACTATACCACTTGGTCGGTGTTCATCCTTCCTGTTTCTCGCGTATGTGGAAGAGTTGGAGTTGGAGTCCTAAATTCTTCTTCCCTTCCTGCTTCTCTCACCTCATCCTTTCTTTTTCAGTGTACTACGTCGAATAGAATATAGTACCTCAGGGATGTAGAATCTCAAGAGACACGATTGTTTTCATGTGCCTCTCTCAATCATGGTTGATGCAATGCACCAAAGGTAAACTTTTGTCTCTCGCTAATGGCCCATTTTACTGTAAGTGCCAATGCCAACATATGTACCAAAGAAGAAAGAAGAATACAATCGACCAATATCAAATGACGAAGAATGCCAACCTAACTCTGTTGTCCTGACAGTATTTGATTGTGGAAAGGCAGCAGCAGCAGCAGCAGAAAGTACTACTACCTGAACATTTTATTATATCCTTTCTCGCCTGCGGGAATGGAGGCTACACTGTATACCAATCAAGTTAAAGTCAATGTCTAATCTTCGTCATATATACTTCCCATTGGATGAGAAATGGAATTTCTGTATAGTAGATAGAAAAGAAGATGAGATGAGAGAGAAAAGCCACTCAGTAAGGACAGGCCATATATTTATAGTCTAGGACTATGCCTTGTAGAATTAGATAAAGGAAATGTCGAATTTCGGGTAATTTGGCGGAAATGAAAATGGCTGCTATGCACTGCCTTTTCCTTTTCAAAAGTCAGTTTTATTTATCTATACAGAGCAATGTTGAACGCTATCGCGTTTAGGTTGTATGTAGGTATATATCTTACCTACCATAGGTATTGCCTGTAGGCATGAAGGAGAGTATCTGACTCTATGTGTACCTTCGGCTTTGCGCTGATCTCACAAATCTTTACAGGAGAATTTTATGGAGAACCGTAGTATTAAAATGAATGGGTAGCCGTACCGCCCTGGAGTAAAATAAGACTCAAATGATGGATGAACACTAGAGAATAGAATTGCACCAGAGCAGCTACATAATAGGTTAGATATGGTTTGCATATCTATTTTGACTCTCAACGGAGTGCATAGTCGTAGTGAGGACAGAATACAATTCTAAATTCAAATGCTCTACAATAACATGTAGGCTGCTGGTACGATAAGTATTACGAAGAGGAGAGGATAAGAGGGCAAATAATATAGCAATGAAATATTACTGTTTTCTTTTCGGAATCCCCATCTTGTACGTATGAATAATGTGGTAATAATTTGTATCATTTTATTACATGGCCGTCATTTTACTAAAAATAATTTCACAATATTCTTCGTAGTAAATTTGATGTAGTTTCAAGTACATTGTCAGTGTATAGTAATTTACAAAAGTATACACTGCGAAGGAAGCATTTTCTGAGACTCTGAATGGATCTGTATATATGTAATTAGTTAAGTAGGTATATTGTAAATTACGTGGTATTGTCGTGTTGAAATACTAAAATTGAGTCAAGTGAAGCAATTCAAGGCTGTACGAAACCAAGAACCGACCAACTGGTGCAGTCTTCGGTGAAGATGAATCAGAACTAACTAACGTTTTCTGTGTTTCCGCTAGTTGTTAGTGTAAATATGAGGACGTTTATTATGTGTTGAGTTGTATGATCACATTGTCACTTTCCTCATCCAGAATCCGTAAGTAGGTAACAAAGCGCTGTTTCGCTTCATATTATAAACTATTACCAGGTACATAATAGGATAAAGGAAGACTTCACTACTTCTTGGGATACAATTTTCAAGAGGAGTAGCCTTAGGTAATAGTTTTATTCTTAGCTTAATTTTTTTCTGGCCTATTCAATCATCTTAACTACCCAAAGTTGACTTTTCTGTGACTGATAGAAATTCAGTGTGATTTGATTAATATTGAGTATAATGAAGATGAGGTTGAATAGATAAAGCTTCGTTGATTTCATCTTTTGTAGTCACAATAGTCGGGTGGTTGATTTTGAGTGGAGGAAATGAAGCAATGCAGTGCAATGTGCAATTTGATGTGATGAAACTGGGAAGGTAGACAATCGAGAGGGTGATTATGGATAAAAATAGGCTAATGATAGGTGAAAGAGTTGGCAGAGTAGAGTTGAATTGTTAAGATGAGCTCGTCTATTTCTGTCTGTGGAGTGTAGAGAGAATAAAGGAGTGGTTAGGAGTAAGCATCCCTTGGGTAGGACTAGGTTCAATACATTTCATTTCAGAATGCAGAGGCTAAGGTTCCATGTCAGTAGATTAGAGTAATGTAATGTATTGTAGGTATCCAGATGTAAATTCGCGACTTTTCTTCGTCAGTAATTTTAAGGAACGTGAAGGTATGTACAAGAGGATGTGTGTATGCGTTGTGAAGTGAATTCTTTACTACAGAACTAACTAACACAACAGGATGAACACAAATATATATAGGTATATAAATTTAGGATACAGTGATATATATGTTTTAACAACAAGGGAATAGGGTGAGGTGAGGTCGGCTGCTTTATTTTGGGACGGGAGACTCGGGACATAGTCGGTGACAGTCTCAAATCTGAGTCTCATCTCACTCTGTGAGCAATGCAAGTGAATAGCTTATGGCCTCTTCTTGCAAAGATTTCGGCGTGCATTGGGAAACAATGTGTAATGGCTTCTACTAATGTCAAAGTGAGCCGCATACACCCTTTTTCTTGGCACTTTTGCTCGGCGTGTTTACAATTATCTCACACGCTACACCGTAGCATGCAGTAGTGCTGCTTGTGGCGGTGGTATACTAGAAACGGAGTTGTTACTTTGCTCTATAGTATTTGACTATCATAAAGTGTTGGCTTATCAGAATCAGAAATGCGTGCTTGACGTTCTCATCGAGGGTAATGCTGCTCGTATGGATAAAACTTCCATCCAATACGACAAAACAAGACCTCATCACTCTTCACAACCATTCCATACCTTCTTCACCCTTTTCTCTTCTCGTACTGAGTAGGAGTAGCAAAAATGCTTGTCCCTGTGGCAAATGAGCACCCCCGTGTTATTCATGGGCCCGTGCACTAATTCAGAGTTTGATGTACAATTTATGTATAATCACATCGAATTATAAAAAATAAAATAACTTATGAGCACAAGACGCTCAGAGGAAGACGGATCAAAATGGAGTTAAAATACCGTTTGAGGAGCTAGCGTAACAAGCTATCTCACAGTGAGGACCAACTGGTGTGAACTGTATCACAGCGCACTTTGTGCGACGTGAGACTCCATCTTGTTTTCCGTACTACCTTCTCGGCATGTAACAGTTGTAGGTTTATGCTTTAGTTTTACTTACGAGTGAGCAACTTATTAGGTTACCTTTACCTTATTGTTGCGTACTTGTCAATCAAGGCAAAAATGCAAGAACCAAAGTCACCAACAGACGGAGGCAATAATTTGTGTGGGTTTTTTACCTTCAGCCGGTGACTTTGACCTCATTGACATAAATTAAAGAGCACGTAGTACTTAGTGTGAAAAATGATTACTTTTAGTTACTAATGTTACGATTGCGTGCTGTAGTGTTGGAGGGGATAGTCGAGTAGACAAACAGAGATGTGTTAGAGATGAACTTATTTTTCTATAACAGGATGCCAGAATGTATGCCTGTACCTACATACGTAGTAAACTTCGGTAAAGAAAGAATTACAATCTTGGACAAATTTAGATGAATCCAACCGAGCCTTTTCTATTTAGAGATCTGAAATGTATCTTTCAATGTTTTTGTTCCTCCATGGGAAAGGCTAATATAGAAACAATCCCTTTTGCCAAAAATTTAATTAACAAAGTATTCGGTTATTTTTACGCTGACTGAGTAGAGATTGACTTGGAAGACTTGAACGGGAGCAGAGTCAAGTTAAATGATAGCAATGGCAGAAATGAAGAAAAGGGATGGGAAAAGAAAAAGGAGTGTTTAATGGATTGGACTTGGAGAGCAAGAAAGAAAGAGGAGACATTTATTTGTTTTCATTTCTCAGATATAACATGGTTAAGTTTACTTACTCTTAGGCTTTGGACTGTAAAAATATAATATGAGCTACAACAACGAATTTTGGGGACGAAAATATAATAGTAGATTTCTTATTATATGAGCGTATATACGAAACGAACTATTAGAGCTCACTTAGGTAATTTATACGGGCAAGTGTCTGCGGAATTGTTCTCAAGGAGGGAAGTAATCACGGGTAATAATTTACACCCGGAATGGCAATGGTACTGTAAGTACCTTAAGTGTTCTCCTTGATAGTCAGCCTGCAATTATAAAAGGATTTGGAGGAAAGAAATGAGAATGAGATGGGCTCTCCTTGGGCTACAACTCCTTCTGCTGACTGCTGAGACTGACTTGAGTTGACTTGAGTACTCCAACTGCACCATCAACTATACGACTGTATGCTTGAGTAGTCGTTGCCATAGAGCATAGCTGCTGCTACTTTCTGATTTTATCTGAGTGTCGAGTATTTGTTTCTTTGTGGAAGCTTTCCTTTCCACAACACAGGGATTAGTCTCGTCCAACTGTAAAGTAATGTGACTAACTTCACTGCAGGGCAGGGTATGACTCTGTGCTATGCTATCATCTGCTTTAATGTATATACCCATATACCTAAATGTGTATTTGTATATGCATGTGTGTGTTTAAAAAAATCCAGTTGAGTCTTCCTTATTGAATTTGGCCTTTTTGCAAAACCCAAACCCAAGTTAAAGAAGAAAGCTAAGTACACTATGTAAAAGTAAATGTGACTGCGGAATGCAAATGGGAACGATATTGATGGGGTTGTAATTTGTAATTGACTATGGATGTGTTTGCTGCGTCCCTTATACACTGATACATTATGCACCATGATTCTATGAGGAGCGCATTGCCTCAACTCCCAAAACTTGATTATAAATGTTGTGAGGCCAAAACCCATGCGCTTATTGCTTCCGCTTTGCTTGATTAATTTTAGTTCTGTCCTGAAATGAATGCATATAAAACTTTTGCTATGCTTCGTATGACTTAATAAAGGTGGAAGTGGAATGGGCGGAATGGATCCGATGCGTGGTCAAGTCGGCTTTGCTAATGGGCCATACGATCGCTATGAGAATGGTTACTCGCGTTCGATGAATGGACCAAGTGCACCGGGTGGACCTGCACCTTATCATGATCAGCCGCCGTACGAGCGCTATCCAGCCGACAGGTATGAAGTGTAAGTATTGATTGAGAAGCAAGTATAGTTTAATGAAGTAATAATATACCGACATTGAATGATGTGAGGACGCTGGGGGTGTTTGTTTGGAATTTTGTAGGAGCTACGGAGGAGGTGGGCCAAAGGATGAGTACTCATATCGCAATGGTCCGATCAGATCGTCTCCTCCTGGCACAGGGGATATGGTGGCATCTGGAGGAAGCGTAGGTGGTCCAGGACGCCCGATGCAGCAAGGAGCCGTGATGATGGTCTACGGACTGAGTAATGATAGAATGAACGCTGAGAGACTCTTCAATCTCTTCTGTTTGTACGGGAATGTTGTGAGGGTAAGAGACAGAATTTCCATGAGACAATATTTATAGAAATTCCAGAAATGGATATTTATTATTTTCGGCGGGAAATTGTTTTTGTATATGTGTAAGTCAAATGGGTGATTTGGTGCGCAGGTGAAATACCTCAAATCCAAGGAAGGTTGCGCCATGGTGCAGATGGGAGATGCTCTCTCAGTGGATCGAGCAATGTCGAATTTTAACAATACGTTCATGTTTGGATCGAAAGTACAACTTGGGTGAGTTCACTTCCCCATCTGGTCAGTTCAATGAAGCCATCTGCTTCATGATCTGTATGGAAATTTTCTGCATTCGTCTGTGCTTTTGGTGGTGGGATCATTGACCATGAAATGAGGTCCCGTTTTCCGATGCCATTGCCTATTGCTCACTTCAAGACGGAGAATTTCCATGCAAAGTCTATTGCAGCTTGAACTGACAGCATGGGATGGAAATGGAAACGATGGAAAATTACACAGATTTTGTATTAAGTATTGCGAGTCTTCCGTAAGCAATGTGGTACGAAAGTACTGAGTGGTGCGAGTTGTACATTTCTATGTACTGTACTCTCTGCTATGACTGTACTGTAGTAGGGTAGATGAGTGTGGTGGAGAGAAAGATGGAAAGGGAAAGTAGGGAAGAAAGCTAAAGAAAATCAGGGGTACAGGTTTAAATGGCAAAAGTAGGAGAAAACTCTTTGAAGGAGGTGAGACACAGAAGACACACTGTAGGCTAGGCAGTTTACACAGGAGGTCAAGATATGAGCATGACATGACACGTTGGTCTTTTGGCCCTGGACAGATACTCGAAACAAGCATTCCTTAGCGATGTTCAGCAACCTCACACACTCCCGGATGGCAGCCCTTCTTTCAAAGACTTCATGGGTAACAAAAACAACCGATTTCTCAACCCTGAAATGGCTAGCAAAAACAGAATACAGCCACCCACGAAGGTAACTCATTCACTCTCACTCTCAAATCAGTACAAATGAAACCCATACAATCACAGCAGTGACAGTCACATGACCCACCATAAACATTATCGATCAATAATAACCTCGGTCGACTACCTCGTCTCTTCAGTTGTTGATATAATAATTCATAATCATTGTTGTCCACTCTCCTCCTCCTCCTTCCAATCCTGCGTATGTCTACTCAATTTGTATTGTCCAGTCTTCCTTAACCGAAATCTCCAGCAACAACTGATTAGCGTATAGACGACCCTGTGACACCAGGAAACAGTGACACTCACTTAAAACTCATCACACTGAAACCATAGCTAAAAACAGATTAATTTGCCCAACCACAATCATTCATCCTTCAGATGAGTTGTCTCATGCTCATAATATTATAATAATAATAATGCACTCGGCACGGCAAGCCCTATCAGGACAATCCGATAATAATATCTTTGTATGTAGTGTTCGCTACTGTTCGTTCAACATTTCTCTGCTACCCGTTCAACTTGGTGTTTCTTTCCATTTTTGATTTGCAATGCAATATGTATGCAATCGTCAAGTCTTCGAAGTCTCGAATGCTTTTGTCTTTGTGTGAGCCTGCAATGCAATAATCATAATGGTTTGGGATGGTGTGAATATTTATATTTATCTACTCTATGCATATTACTACTTCTTTAGTCGTATGAGTTATAATAATCAGAGGTGTGTGCAGTGTGACGTAGGCCTGTGATTGTACTGTCTCTGTATATATATATATGTATATGTGCATATATATATATGTATTATAATATATTGTTGTCATTTGTTAGTCATCTCTGCCTGTTATTTTTGAAACTGCTAGCTGCCTGACTAGCACCCGCCCCATCTCATCTGGGCTCTTTTGTTTCTTTATTTATTTACAGACGCTGCATTTTTTCAATACACCTCCCAACATAGGGGAAAATGAAATGAGGGATGTTTTTGTGGATGCAGAAGCTCCGATGCCAAAGGCTATCAAGTTTTTTCAGTCGAAGAGCAAGAGTAAGTAGATCTTGTTGATGATATTTCTATTTTCCTAACCGATTTATATACTATAGCATATTTTCCTATTAATTACTCAGTTGAACTTTCACTGGCATTAGGTGAGAGGAGCTCATCGGGACTGATCGAGTTTGAAACTCTGACGGAAGCAGTAGAGGCACTTTCCGTCATGAATCACTATCCCATCAAGAGTACAGGTATGTAGTCATAATACATATAAATCCATTTTCCCAGTCAACACACTCCGAGTTCAGTCAAATGCTACTCTTTTATTTTGTTTATAAATGGTGAGTATCCACGTGCTAAACTCTTGATAACCTACGCTTGACGACTGATTCAGCATATGATTTTACTGCTGATTTAAATGTGGCTTCTTCATATAGTTTTCAAAGGTATTTGTAATGTGACGTGGCGCATCGATAGTTAAGCATGGTGCTGGACGAAATTGACGTTGTCCATTGGAAGCTCACCCTGAAATATTTTAAAACTAATGATTCAGGATGGCTTATTTCTTAATGTAGTGAATTCTGGTTTGGTTTCAGGAGGAAAGTTTCCATTCATCATGAAGCTCTGCTTTTCGTCATCACGAAATCCTCAGAACCGGATGGAAGAGAAGTAATAAGGCGGATTTAGTGCAGCCCTTTTGTGGGAATTGGGTCAGAAAGGGCGCATATTGGGGTTCCCTGTACCATGCTTTCCTATGATTTCCATTCTCACGTGGATATCTCATCCTTTTCAAAAGCTCTTTTCTTTCCTTGAGTCGTTCCTAAATTTCATTTTAAGAGATTTTCTGTCAATGAGAGAGCATAAAAATTCTGTGTATAGTATAATAACTTGGGAGGGGTATATTTAATGGAGCAATTGATATATTGGTATATTGGATTGATTCCTTAGACCCAAATGCCCGTATGAAGCGAGTAAGGAGCATAGTTATCGTAGGTGTAGTTCGCCATTGAAATATGCACGTATTTTTCCAATATAGTTGGTCCGAGAAAGAATCTGAGATTGAATCAAATGAAGAAGGTAGGAAGAGAAGGCGGAGTCAGAGTGGCTCCCTTGTCAGCCCTACGTATTTTGGAGGCGGTCGGACCCAGTCCAGTCTTCGCCCAGGTCAACCTGCTCTTCATTCTTCAAAATTTGCTCTTTTGTCTCGGCGACCGGACTCTATTTCGGACCGAATTCCGGAGATGAAGTCCGACGGGGAAGATTTCCACTCTGAAGCCCTCTTGCAAAATTAGACGCCCTAGATTCGTTTAATTCATTGCATTCATTTGCTTTCTGTTTATTTTTACTTCATTAAATCACCCACCACAGTAGTCGTACTTAGTGGTTGTAGTAGTAGTAGTACTACTAGTAGAGCACACCTATCTTCTACTACTTAAAATATTATACTATTAACACAGATTCAGATATGCATACACTGACAAACTTGAAATTACAAGCAAATAATTATTACCTCTTAATAATTAGACGAATGATGATCAGACGACGTAGACCTACCTTTCCCCTTTTCATGCTAAATATCATAAATACATCACAAACAATCATCAAAAACATAATCAATACTAGACATCAGTTTTCTCAAGGAAATTAAATCGACCCAACAAGAGGACATGAAGATCCTAAACACATTTTAGGTGGAGGCATGAAAATTTTCAATTTAAATAAGTATTGCACTAGTATACACTATATACACTACTATGTATACATACATTAATATTACTGTTGAATGTTTATCGTGTGTGCAGAACAAGAATTCACTTACCTTTTATCTGTAATTGTAATTAGTATATATTCCATGTATACTTATTGCTATACCGATATGCTATAACTCTATTATCATTATAGAAACCTTCCTGTATCTATACATAAATAATTCTTAAGTACTCCTTGTATATCTTAAAGTAGTCATTGAACGGAAGTGGCATGAGAAATACATGTCAAGTTGCATAGTATTAGTATCATGGGTAGTAATCAATTGGTCAGGATTATTCTTTACAGTTTTAAATTAATGATAAAGTTCTCTGTGTGGTTTACCTGTGAATGAAGTGAAGACGTGCAGATGGTAATTATACTACTACATATAATAATATGTAAGATACAGTAAGATAAAAACTCTTATATAGTAAAAGAGAATTTGAAGTCAAGTAGTGTGCATGACATATATAAATAGGTATGTGTAGACTTACCTATTTAATACTTGATGTGAAATAAAGTAAGAGCACTACATAATTGTGAGAAACGGTAGTTGAAAGAGGGATGTAGTCGTTTTATGAGTGGTGTGGTGTTGTCGTTGTCATCATCGTAAGTTCGAGGACACTACTACATTTATAAGGAAAGGATGTTGCCTGGCCCATTATTCTTTTCAAGCTGTATGAAAATAACAACTCACGTACACACAAATAATTGGAGGCAGCTAATAATAATAATAGTATTACGACAACGAGGGTGGTGGCAGAGTCACTCTTTATCTAACTGTACCCACAAAACACACCAACTTCCAAACCTTCCTTTCCACAAACTAAATAAATAATGTAATGTTAATTTTTGAATTGAGTCAAGTCAGGAACGTAGTAGACGTACATACATGCATTCAGGAGGTAGGCAACTCAATTGTATGTACATGCATGGATACATTATTAAATCTAAGGATTACTATTACTACTATGACTATTGGGAATAGGTGAAAATAAGAAGAGTAGATGTTGTAGAGAATATTATATCACCACTATTACTATATACTTCTATAACTGTAATGATTATGATGACTATTATCCTACTGTGTACTGGTGCACTACTGGCACTATATTATGCGTGAACAGTGGGTGTAGTTGTGTAGTAGTCAGTGTTATTTATTGTGACGTTATGTATTTTGTTTTTAATCTCCTTCCTTGAAACTTTTCCTTTCGTTGTCTCTCTTCTCTGGTTTCCAATTCCTTCTGCTTGAACTGTTGTGAGATTCCAGCCCATTGATTTATTGGAAGCAGCCAAAAAGACGAAGGCAGTCAAGGGTTGTGCTTTGTGTTAGTTTTTATAGTGTCTATAATATAGGTATATATTCTAAATATTATTATTATTATTAAACTCCCCTCCCAACCTATGGTATACAGATAGACATAAAGTACCTACCTATA
>JAAXYV010000004.1:0-27612 GCA_036851875.1 Novacerus sp. FZ-2019
CGAGATATACTACTTTTAATGCCACTCATTAATTATTCTAACTCATAAAATTTATTTATGCAATCATACCCTAACCTATCATTTAAAAAATGAATACTATTCAATAAATATTTATTATGTAGTAAATCCTTTGTAGCATCACGTTTTATGTACAATGCGAATACTCCTAATATATACGCTTTGTCAGATGCATTATATGATGTATATGTTCACTGTTTACCCATTGTAAAACTCCATCCAAAATACGATAGATATCAACAACAATAGTTAACAAACTCTTAAATCCCATAAAGTTTAAACTTTGTACCTATTCCTGCTCTACTTCAAGTTACACCGAAATTTGTTAATCGGATAGCTTATACAACCTCTTTATTTTTTACTACTAGCCTTTATTTCATAAATTGTTTCAAATCTTTATTTTTTAAGTTGGTTTGATCGGTTTTATACCTACAGGATAAACCAGTTTACACCTATGAAACGTTAAAAAGTACTCACTATACCGCACTAATTCAAATGCTTTATTACAAAGTTCATTGAATTTCTGGGGTGCAAAAACATACAAACGCAATTTACATAAAAATACAAATGAAATTATGGATTACTCGAAACTACAAGTAGATGAAATAGTTTTGTCCTTTATTTCTTATGACATACCCAATGACAATACGCCTCCTGACTAATTATTAGACATCACTGCGTCTAAAACAACTGCCTTTAAATAGAACTATAGACTTCATGACAACTGTTTAGCGTTGTAGTTTTCATTGAGCTCATGTATCTGATGAACTTCATACTTCCAGCTGGATGTGCAGTCAAAATTAGCGAAATCAATCAATTAGTTATACCTCAAAGAACTTATAATAGCTACTTGAAGTATACATACTTTGTATTGTATTGTATTCGTTTTTACGTATGCACTCTGTAGCACAATATAGCATACTTTAGCTCTTTCTAGCTCTGTAAACATTTTTATACAACTTATTCATTTTAACCTTTGAGAACTCTTTTAGATTTGAAAGATTCCATTTCCCCCTTAATGCTCTCATTCATATTACCTTTGCAAAACTTTTAAGATTAATTAAACTAAAACAACATTAAAAATGAATAAATCTTCCTTTACTTACATTGCAACTACCCAATAAAAATATGTACTCATAAAATGCTTCAAGCATTCCACAATAGAATTGTTATAATAAATTACTAAACCTATATATGAATTAAACTTTCAATTGAAACATGTTCTATACATTAACCAAAATGCGCACATGTGGCAGCTAAATGGCATTAAATCACAAACGGCTAATAATTTCTTATAGAAATGATAAAGAAACCCAAGTATACAATTTATAAAACATCAATTAAGTACAACTTTTCGAAATACTACGGTCAAAATTCAAATATAACCATTTCAAGAGATGGAACAACACTGATTCAGAATCAAATAAAAATTCTACATGACCGAAAGCTTTAATCAACTTTAGTCAGATACTTTAAAAACAGAAACGACGGTTTTGTCAGGAAATAATATTTTTAGCTCGACACTGAATATTTTCAGACCATTGTAATAGTAAACGTGTAAATTCAGATGAATACGTGTAGCCACTACACGTATTCATCTCATTTCAGTTAATATAAGGCTTAATTGTTCGAGTTTACCTATATACAAAATGATCTTTATATCATGGCATTTGACTAAGATGTTTTGTGTACACTAAGTGCTAATCTAATGGTTGTACTCTTTTCTGATGTCTTCTAAATACTCATGTTCAAACAGCCAAAACCTAAAATTAAATAGGCATTACGGGAAGTAGTAATAAGTGTGACTACTTTGAAGTTGACACCGACTCGTCCGTACGTGACCTTTCTTATCCGTCTGTTCACAGCTAACAGCTTATAGACTTGCACCGAACAAAAAAAAATTATTCTTAACAGGTATTTAATGCGTCTGTTTCAGCATACTATGAATGAGTATACACGTCTTGTAATTAGTAGATTTTGAGACTACAACAGACTAAAACTATCAGTTCCAGTGGGAGTCTAGAACACTGAAGAAATTATAATAAAGACATATCTTTTCTATATTTTACACCTTCACTAGACCCACAGAATTCAATGATACAGTACAACACACCTTTCGGAGCTTGTACCACTGATTTTTTAAGGTTGGGGTAAATGCTAGATAATTAGAGCAAATCAAAAGGAGTCAATTCATAGTATGTACATAGTATGGATGCTGCATTTGTAAAATAGGATAATTAAAAATAAAGATGTTGATGTTGATTCTCGGTTCTCGGATGAGAAGTCATCTGTTTAGTGGAAAAAAGCATTCATTAATGCAATATGAGGCAGTGCAGATATTTATTAACTGTCTCATCTTCTATTTCACAGCCTAAATTAGAGCTAGTGAGTTTTATCAAAAGATTACAGTTGTTGCCGGTAAGCCTTTTTGATTACCCGCGGGTACGGGTACCCAACGCGCACTGAACGACTACAAGCTGATAACCCGCGTGTATCTTTGGTTGTTATTGCACAAGCCTTCAATACTTCATTTTTTTCGCCAAATGAGTATATGTTTCCACATCCTACTAGGCCAACGATTTTTCCATTGCAATTGACCCATGGTTCTTAAATGAGAGCCATGGGTAACTAAATGACTGTTTATATGATGATTTCCGAAGAATATAAAATTTGCAATAGCGCTTTGTGTATTGCGATTTTTCACTAAAATCAAATCGTGAAACCCTAAGTTTTTTAAATTGAAAAAAAAAGAGGTCAGTTTGTGAGTCTGCAGACGAATTTCACTGCAGACTTACTCAACATGGTCCAGACAATTACTTGAGTGCAGTCGTTTGCCCAGGTGCGACCTTCATGTCGAAAGTGTCCATTGTTAGTATCGTAAAGCAACTGTCTTAACAGCCAAAAACATTTTTGAGTTCATTCTACGAAGCAAAAATTTGCATATTGATGTAGAATTTTATGAACTGACGAGTCGATTGAGATTCAACGTGCATGCTCTGAATCGGCGCTCGCCGATTCTTAAAGGTTCCGCATCGGCCGATTCCAGTTTTACCTGATTCGAGGCAATACTATATTACTACATTTTGCATACACATTACCCGCACAGGACTAGTTGCAAAAACCCGCGGGTAATTGGGCGGGTTGGGTTTCTAAAAACAAAGCGGGTACCCGCTACAGCTCTACAAAAGATCATTTACTTACAACTTATGACGTACAAAAATTGAAACAAGATCCCGCTCTGAAGTAGGAAAGTATAGCGTATATACAAATACGTACATCGGTTAAAATTACATCATAGAGTGATGCAAATACTACAATTGCGAAAGCCTTGCTCAATCTCCCAAGTGGAAGAAACAAACCAGAATAGAAACACCCATACCGTAATAATTCCCACCAACAAGCTATGGTGAATAACCAGAGGAACTTCGTTACAAATTCATAACTAAAATAGATTGAAATAAATTAAATATAAAAAATACTTACTGAAATTGCAAATGAACAGGACGAGAATGTGAAATAGCAGGCATGTAAGAGTAGTAAAAAGTCGCATATAGAAAAACTGCCATCCAGAGGACTGCAGTTATAGTTAAGAGAACAAGAATTGCTTTGTAAAAGGCTTCTTGAGCACTGATCACAAACGCTGTTGTTTTGTCACGGTAGGACGGAATGCCCAACAATCTTCCAATTAAAGAACCTGGCATTATATTTCCTCTTGCTATTCCACCCGGATGATAACTGTTGACTATTTAACTGGTGTTTAATAAGAAATTGTAAAGAGATTAATCAGGAGAAAAAAAATTAATAGAAGTATCAACCTTCACCTCTTGCTGAGTTTGTCTTGTTACTTGAGTTGACTTCAGCAGACTTAGTTACGATTATTGGTCCGGTAATGTTGTCTACTCTTCATATAATATTAAACCAACGAACTATAACTATAACTAATTTGACTATACCAACACTACCACTACTACTACAGGCAGGACATTGACTATAGATATACTTTCACCTCCAACCTTTGAACTGCTCTGTAGTGATTAGATGAGTATGACTGAACATTAATAACAGAATTATGTCATACGTTGTACGAATTTATTATAGGTATTAAATATAGCAAGTTCGAGAACGGATGTCGATATTGTTATATGTTATGATTATGTGATATAGGTGGAGGGTAAATGAATCAAATATCAAACTTGGTCAGTTTCACAATGAGTTTTTCTTACATAGATCCGCTTCCTTCCATTCCACTGCCAACTACGCAACGGAATGGATAACCCTTTTAATTTCACTACTGACAAGTACAGACATGCTGTGATATTGAAAAGTGAAAAGGAGGAAGAGAAGAGGGAACATTAATAAATATAAAGTTAAATGGTTAAATTGCATGAATATGACTACAATTTAGCAAGTAGTATCCATCCAACACCAACCAACGAGCAGATACTACGCAAACATACACAGCTGATCTGACGATGGGCCTAGAGGCACGTGGTTTAAATGCACCGGGGGAAAGTTGATCAGTGGTGGGGGAGACGCCGTCTCCAGAGAACAACTACAAGAGGACCATACTTGTGTATCGTAGTGTCACCACAATTCTATGTGTGGAGGCTGGCTTTGGTGGAAGAAGCTCCTATCAGAAATGATTGGCTCAAACAAACCAATGAGGCTTGGTTTTTCACACGGCACTATTTTATCAAAATTCCTCAAGCCTGGTAGTTGTTCTCTGGCCGTCTCCATGCTAGAACTCCACTCCTTCCTCCCTCCTTCGATTTTTCAATCATGTCAGCCAAGCAAAGCAGTCTTTGGATGGAAGGGCCACCGGGTGGACAGTAGTACAGAACTCCTTTCCATACATTCTGCTTGTGCTGGATTACTTAAAGCATATAGACGTTGTCTTGTATCTCTCTTCTACTTTCCCTTTCGCACTCAGTCGAGTCAGAGCAGTTAACTTCGACTTTACTCGATGAAGACATGGAGGAATCTATGACCAGAACCGTCACCACTCACCACTACCAAACACAACCAGAAGAGTCTTCTTCGACTGCTCCGTACACTCCTTTGGATGGAGACCTAGACTAGTTGACTGCAGAAGACAGAGTATTCACTTTGGTTAGGGTTGGTGGCTTGAATTGAGTGGACTAGCTGGACTGAACTGAGTGAACTGGACGTCAGACGTGGCGTGAGAGTTGCCCCTGCCCCTGATGTGATCTGAGATCTGATTCCTGACCTGATCTTCTGCATGATTTGTTTGAGTGAAACGGGAGTAAATAAAAGATTTAGTATCGTTAAAGTGAAGTGCTTAATTTGATCTTGTTTATTAAGTGAATACAATTAAAAATTAAATTATCTAAGTTGCCCCACCTTCTCTTTCCCTTCACCCCTACCTCAAAAAAGGAGTTAGTTGTCCTGTGCGTTCGGATTTTGTGTTCAATCTTTAAGGAACTGAATATTCATTCGCAATTTTACGTCATCGTTTTTACTTTACTACCTAGCTAGACTAGAGAGTAATTTGATTTAGGGGTCCTCCTGTTTGGTCTATCCTCCTGTTTGCCTGCGCCTTCACTTCTTGCTCAGCCCACGGAATTGAGATTGGATTGGAGCATTGGTTGGAGACACCAACACCATGCACCGTACTCACATAGTACAGTCAACAGTGTGAAAATGGCCATTTGGCCATCTGTCAACTAAACACTTGGTCCAGGCCGTAATGACTGGACGAGCGTCCAGTTTTTGTGTTCCCATGTGATGCGACTGAGTAAGGTGTATTGCCATGGTCCTGTGGTCTTGCTAACCTGGTCAGTTTGTGAACGACAGGCGGGTTTCCAACTCCAATTGAGCTCAAGGAGCTCCACACTAATTCCAGCTCTTCGTACGAACAAACAGGCATGGGGGATGCCGAGAAGCGGCTCAAAGAGCTTGAGACTCTGTTCCTCAATGGACCCCTTAGGTCCGATGGACACGCTTTCAGCATCGAAACTCTCCTGGATATCCTTCTCATACTCTATGATGAGTGCTGCAATTCATCTCTTCGCAGGGAGAAAACTGTATCGGATTTCATTCAATTCGGTATGTTCAAAACTATCTAATAAACTATCTCACTATAATGCATTGGATTAAAATCTTGTAGTTCAAACAACTCTTTCGGCAACTGTTAAGGATTGATTTTTAAATGTATCCCTTGCGTATGGTCAAAGTAAAAGATGTAGTTATCTTCTTTACTTTCATCTTCTGATCATGTTTCCGCGTTCCTGCAATCCGATACTTCAACTCATATCTCAAATCAAATAGACTGTAAATGTTACCTCTACTCACTGTGTCGATACTATGTATGGTATGTCAGATAAAATAAAAACAGTAATTCCTACATCCTTGTTGCTTGTAAATAAAAGCAGACGAATAACATAGGTCATAGACTGTTTGTGTGTGTTCATTTGCGTTGTGGTTGTTAAGCTGTTTGCTGTGGTGAGCTGGTGAGTATGTGGATTGTGGATATGCGGACTATATTTATGTGTTTTATATTTGGACAGGGTTTTGCTGACATTACATCCTGTAGTTAGTCAAGCTAATAAGGCTTACAAGCGGCTTTCGGTTTTTGATAACAGCCTCGAGTCTCACTCAGCACTTTGTAGTTTGGAATATTAAGAGTACTGCGTATTAAAGTAATTCCATCGTAGTCGTATCGCAATAATGATATTTATTCACTGCCTCTAATGTTTCAACAATCGAAGCTTTTACCTGATAAATGAATACTTTTTTGTTAACATTAGAAACCCCAGTGTCTGTATTTAATTTCAAGTTATACTCTGCCTGCAAGTACACTTTTCAAGACTTGATTGTCACTTGACTTCAAGAAAAACATATACAGTAAAGTTATAACTATAAAGTAGCTAGCTGAAATACTGCAAGAGCTTTGCCTGACAATATTGAACAAATAAACAATTGGAAAGGCCAATTAAATCAAAACAAGAATAAAGTTTGTTTGTATTTCTGCTGTTGATGTCCATTATTGCCTACTCTCGGCAATATTACTAGATTTTGTTGAATAGAGCTTTTGTCTGGTTTGTAATGAAGATATATGTTTCGCAGATGGTGTAGATATAGTAGTGATTACTGATGATACATATAAGTAGAATCACTTCCAGCTCCAGCGCTATAATCTTTCTATACTTCTACTAACTTCTAGTTTTTGTCTTGGGTTTTGCTAGGTTTCTTTTAATTTTGGCATTTGAATGGAACTCAGGTAGAGTGTTGGCTGTTGAATGTTGTATTCGATGTTCGGTTCAGTTATTCGGTTGGATGTTCTCTTTCTGCTGAACCCAAATGTCTGTCGTCTGTAGAATTTGTAGTCAACCTCATTCATTCCTCTCTCAGCTTGTACTTCACTTTAGCTGCATTACTTAGATAGCTTTAATGTTTTAGTGGCTTCGGCATGCCAAGCCAAATATGCCATGCCAGGCTAACTTGTCGGTTCGGCCATGGGCTTCAGCCAACTTATTACTGTTACTTTAACCGTTTACATTTAGAATTTTCAAAACGACTTTGCAAATTGCTATTGGTTTTTATATGTGGCCCCCCATTTCCGTTTGCTTATACGGACTGTATATGCTTTACATGAAGCCTATACGAGCTTAATGACACCATGCTGACCTGTCACTTATGTGTGAAAACTTACTGGATAAATTAAATCATGCGTTTTAGGGTTAAGTGTATAGTGACCAAGGCAGCATTGGAAGTCGTTCATTGTATGTGACCTGGTACAATTTGATGACCTTAACACAATAGTAAGTGGGTGAATTGAGTATTACCCGCACGTCCCAACAATTCCCTTTTCATTCGAGTGTCGATTTTCTCAATGTATACACCATAATAGGCCATGAACTGTATACTATGAAAATTGTTTGTAGTTGGCAATTGGTATTATATAGGTATTTGGCAGTAGTAATGTATAGTAGTAGCAAGTTCAATATAGCACACACATATCTATTACATATGATAGTTTTTAGACCTCTGATGGCGATGGTGTCATTTTCAATGTTTGCAATTCAATTCTGCGTGAAACATGATAGTCTATCTAACTCCATTTCTCCTTTTCATGTTTCCGTTGCAACTTATATGACTTATGAGGAGTATCTATTCAGTATTATTATGTATGTACAGCTATATCTATCCATGGAGCTATATAATATTATGTGAGATGAAACCTTTCACGCAAGGCTAGATACACACAGTTCACACACATCATAAGCTGCGTGGTGTGTTTAATTCTGCTTCTATTGCAGCATCTGACATCCACACTCGATATTATTTTGTCCTGGCATATAAGCAGAATGAAAACTGGATGGTAGGACATGAAACAAATCATTTTGTTGTTGAGGCTCAGTTTACTCAAAATGTTGTGAGTAAACGCATATCGGGTTCGTTGTCAGCAAACTTAAAAGTAAAAAATTAAAGTTAGGTGAAAGTTGTATGGGTTATCGGGAGATATTTTTGACTGGATGTGATAATGTTGAAAATGCTAGTACTACAATGATACTAGAGCAGGTGTTATAATATTGCGACTTTTATTCGAGTTATAATATACTATTGTAAAGTATACTTATTCATATAATTTATATATGTACCTATATATATATATGTTGTGTTACTGAATGGTAGTAACAATATTATGTGCAATGCGAGAGATATAATATTATAGCCCCTAGTGCAAAATTGGGAGAAGAGAATTGAGAGTGTCAACCTATACGTCTCTACAAAATATTTCTGCATCGTTACACTTCTCTTTCTGTACTTTCATTACATCACACTGATGATCATACATCACATAGTTCTCTCGAGTTGAGTTTTGAGCTCTAATCATAGCATAATAAATTCATTTGATTTAGGAGTTGTGCTGTTACTTGATTTGTATTTTATGAGTATGTATTTAAGTAACTATTCCATCAATACCGTTTTCTGTCTACCATTTCTGTTCATTTAGGTACCTATTTGTTATTTTCTTCTTCTGGTCTCTGGTCCAGGCCAGTGCACCGCTTTATTTGATTTACCTCGAATTAGTTTAGACAGTCCATTAACTTCTATCTAACACAATTTAACCTCTGGTTGAGTTGCGTTACGTTGATTTAATTGCGTTACGTTGCGTTACATTGAGTTAGCTCTAAAGAGAGCTAAGCTGTGAGTTGGTTATGGCTATGTTAGATACTATCTGACAAGATACAAGAACATGGCAAAGAAGTTTACCAGGCGGAATGGATGCAATGAAATCTCTGGGCTGATGGATAAAATCTGGTCAACCTGCTCCTACTTCACTTGAGATTGAAATTGATGACTATTCCTTTAATTACCTACAGCATATTATTTTATTTGAGGGTGATGAGTCTTAAGACAATTAATTCAGACTCGATTAAATATAGGTGGGGTGACGTACAGAGTATGTACCTATTACATAACATATTATTCTGAGTTGACTCAGTGTTTACTATTTGACAGTGGTGTGTACCTCTAGACGTGAGGAATTTACAGTGTTTGGACATTATAAAATTACTATCTGGGCTCCTTTTGTTCAGTATTAATCTCGAATTCGGCAGCCATAGTCTTTCCAATTCTGGGTTTGTATGAGTAGAGTATGTAATGCTTGAAGAGATTAATTAAAAATTGTAATACTTCGTTTCGTCACTCGTCACATCACACAACTTTCCTCATTGAGCTTTTCAAAGTTCAAACATTTGTTATGTGTGGTGTGCGAAGTGTTTTTTTGTGTAAATTAATCATGAGTTGTAGTAGCTCCATCCTGTCTATGCTAAACAACTTACATTCCGTTCACGTTAGCGTGAAAAGGGCTAGAGCAAATCCATAAGGCTTTCTAGTTTATAATCCCATTTTGATGTCTACTGCGGATAATTTTCTACTTCTATTACTTGATATATATATATTTCTATATTGAAATATATATCATGAACTTTTAGGGCTCGGGAATATTTTGCCTGTGGAATATTAAAAATGTTAGTAAGAGTTTAGTCATGCTGTGAAGCAATTTATTTGTTTGTGAATTCCAAAATGTAGTCGAAATATGCAAATGGTCGATTTCTTGTTCGATAGTTCGAGCAAAGCACATAATTTTGCGATCGTTTACTGAAAGCATGTTTTAGTCTGTCCGAAGGCGGATCATCACGTTCGTGTGCCGTGCATCCATCTGCAAACGTTCTATCTTTTACAAGGTTAGCCAATCAAGACCTATCGTGGAACATGTACTGGAACTTTAAATGTTATTTAATACGAATAAGAGGGTTAGTAGGCCAAAAGTCACTCGGATATTATATAAGGAGATCCGATGTCTTATTTAAGCACGGTGGTAATGCTTTGTGCTTTGTCCATGTTAAATCATGTCAAATCGTCACCAAGTTTCTCACGGATCAGCTTTGAGCTGTACGTGTTGTCATCTGAATAGAGAATACAATGCAATACAATACAAAGCTTGCACAGGCATTTGAGAGTGAAACCTTTGTGTTTGAACTCTTAGATTAATATAAGCGTTGATGATAGCCTGAAAGACTTAAAAGACTGATCAGTTCGCAGGTATTGTAGTGGGGTATCACGGTTAGCATTCTTTGGAACCACAAATGTCCTAACAATGGTTCATATTCAGTATTTGACCGAATTAAATTGTTTAGGACAACAAGATTTTTAGAAAGAATATGACTTGATAACTATTTGCTTATGCTCAATTAGTAGGATACTTCTACACTGCTAATATTCAACGACTTAATTTATGTACTTTATTTGTATACAGTGAAACCAGTAGCCTCTCGGGTCAAGTCGATGAGACTTCTCGCTGATGATTTTGAGATCCTGAAAGTGATTGGAAGAGGGGCCTTTGGGGAAGTAGCAGTTGTCAAGATGAAGTTTACAGAGAAAGTTTACGCCATGAAGATTTTGAACAAATGGGAGATGTTGAAAAGAGCTGAAACTGCTTGTTTTCAAGAAGAGAGAGATGTTTTAGTGTATGGGGATAGGCGCTGGATAACAAATCTTCACTACGCGTTTCAAGACGACACTAACTTGGTAAAATTGCAATCAGGTTTATCCTAGAAAATTGTATGTAGCTGTGCATGTAAAATTTAAAACGAAGTCCATTCGGTGATGTATGAACTAGGTATTAATCTTAAAGACAGTACAGCGATCTTGGCTTCGAATTGTTTTGAAGTAGAATGCAATACAAATGTTTGTGTTGTTTTCTATGCCTATAGACTAATTGTTGTTAGTAAACGGAGTCAGTTTAGTACGGCAATATTGGATTTGTATGTATGTGGCTATATTTTCTATTCTTGTTCTTGATGACTTTTATAGTACCTTGTAATGGATTACTATTGTGGTGGGGATTTGTTGACGCTGCTGAGCAAATTTGAGGATCGTCTTCCAGAGGATATGGCGCGTTTCTACATTTGTGAGATGGTCCTCGCCATCAACTCTATTCACCAGTTGCATTATGTACATCGTGATATCAAACCGGATAATGTGCTTCTTGACGCCAACGGCCACATTCGGCTTGCTGATTTCGGCTCATGTCTGAAACTTCAAGACGATGGAACTGTACAGAGCAATGTTGCTGTTGGGACTCCAGACTACATCTCACCAGAAATACTTAGGGTTAGCAACCATGTTTTCTTATTTTGTTTCCACATCCTCAGATAGGAATACATAGAACTTTCACCCTGGTTCGAACGCCATTCCGGAAACTAAATATGAAGATGGCTGAGTAGTGAGTGTCTATGTTTAATGGTATACATATAGTAATAATGTGGTTACCAGGGTATACAGCACCAATATGTGTAGGTGCACATTTAAGAGTGTTCGTGTAACTGCTCTGAAGAAAGTCTCAATCTCTTCTGTATGCATTAAAATAAATACATATACGTTGTGCATGTACAGATCTATACATATAGGTAGGTAGGTATGAAGTATGAACGCATGTAGCTGTGTATGTACATGAATGAATTATCGTTGTACGAAATGAGTCGTTGAGTCGTAGGAATGACTCAACTAATGAAGTGTGTAGGACAAGACCCTTTTCCATGATATGAGCAGCAGCTTGATTTGTATACATAGTGTTGTAGACATGCCCTAGGCTCCCCAGTTTTTATTTACGTAGATGTACAAACTGAAAAGCAGTCACAAAACACGAAGGCTTTATTATATTCAGTCTTTGAGCTTCCTGTGTGTACATTTACTACTTTGTACTACGTTTGGTATAGGTTCTTCACTTTGTATACTTAAAACTGTTGATTTTGAAAATATGTGTAAAATATATTTGTGTTTACAAGTTGGTTCCTCGAGAAGAATTAGCTGTAATATAAAAAATATTGAATGAATTTATTTTAAAAGTGTATGTAGCTGTTAAGCTGATTTCCTTTGTGGATTTGACTGTACTCTGGGGTGTCAATGACTGATATTGTCAACAGTTTTATCTGTATTGTAAGTTCATAATAAAGAACTCTAGCGGTGTTCTGTCTGAGCTGTGTAAGTAAACAACAGCGAAGCCAAAGTTTAGGTGGAATTGAATGGAAGAAATGCCACTGAATGGAAATGGAAAGTAGGTGAAAGAAAACAAAAATTTAGAATGGGAAGTAATAACAGGGACAGTAAAGATGATGAGTGGGAAAAAGGATAAGATAAAGAAAGGTGAAGGGAAAGGGAGAGGAAATGTAATGTATATTATGATATCTGTTTTTGTATCTGTAGTGTAGTGGTGGAGAGTATCTGCTTATCTTTTGTATATTGAACAGTACCAGTGAATGATGTTTGAATTTGTTGCAGGCAATGGAAGATGGTCAAGGAAGGTATGGACCGGAGTGTGACTGGTGGTCGTTGGGTGTGTGCATGTACGAGATGTTATACGGGGAGACGCCCTTCTATGCCGAATCTCTTGTCGAAACCTACGGGAAAATCATGAATCACAAGGTAATCGTCGTCCTCCGTCGTCTTATTATTACTTTTATACCTGTGTCTGTGTTGTATATTGTGTGTAAACGTATACATAATTCCAACAAAGCTTAAGAACAAAACAATCTTTGCCCATTTACTTTACAATCATTCACTCTCTCAATTCAATCATGCACTCACGAAACCTCACCTTGTGTTTCTCCTTTTAAAGAGTAGAACTCTCAAAATCAGATTGGTCTTGTTCATTCCTGCAAGGGCTTAATTTAAATTATATTTACCCTACTTTGTCTGCCTACCATACAGTCACGAGCTTTAAGCTTCGTATGCCCTATACTGCATCATCATATCTGATACTTCTCACTAGGAGTTGAGAATTAAGACTGTGAAATTGGGAGTTAGTTGAGCTGAGTTGAGCCAATTTCAAACCGGAACATCTGATGCATAATTAATTGAGCTGATGAACGCAAACAACTCTTTATGTTCTTTTGAGTGGAGTAAATAGATGGAATGGAATGAAAGAGGGAGAGAGAGCAAGGAAGGAAGGAAGAAAGAAAGAAAGAACACCTGGCAAGTGTTATCTTTTGCTAAGAGTTATAGGGAGAGAATAGGGTAGAAGTTGCAGCCATGGTTTTAATGCAGACGGAGACTGCGGACTGTTTTGGGACACGAAGAGTGGGCGTCATTTAGAATAATTACCTAAGTGGAATGGAGAATAATAGGTATCTATCTACAAGGATCAAATCGAATAGCCTATAAGTTGCCTTTTGAGTTGGTGCGTTCTGACCCGAAGATGTATGTGAATATGTGACCTTCTAGTGTCTTCCGTCTAAGTACTTAGAGTCTTATGGAATGAGGATCAGCTGTATACTTTGTGTGTGTGGTATGATCTAAGCGTAGTCGAGGAATACAAAATTATTCTTTTATTCCTTCAAGGGAGCAATGCATCAGTTTGTGTTGGACGCGGCTTCACGTAGTAGAAGTATAGTCAATGGTATCGAATGGATAGATTATTCAAAATGATTTTTCTGGTCGTTCTCGCATCATCGCCCACAGCGTAGCATTCCAATCCTCCCGGTCTCTTTTTCGGGATGATCTAAAAATAGGTATGTGTGAGCTTCTCTGATGGTATGGTTCTAGTCAAGTGAAGTCAAGTTAGTCCGACCAACCTCTTTCTACCTACTCTAACTCTAGTTTGCGTACTGTACTGCTGTATATTATCTATACACTGCATGCTTCATAGTCTCAGTCTGGTAACGAAAACTATGAAAGTTTAGGACGGAATTGGAATACAGAACACACATAGTATTATATTAGCTCAAGGAGTATGTATGGGGAAAAAGCATGCATGTATGAGATTGAGTAGAGAGAGTCGAGAGTGATTTGCAATTTGCTGTGAGGAAGGGAAAGGAGAGAAAAAGAAGTCAAGTTAAGATAGGAGAAGAGACTATGGGAAGAGGAGAATCGAGTTGCCGAGTTTTGAAGTAAAGGAGCGTGTGTGAGCCATCGGATCGGATCGGTCGGAACGTAACCATAGCCATGCAAGCCAGGGAAGCAGTGTCTTCACGCACATACATATAGATAGAGACTCCATTATACGACTCCATAGCGCACACCAACAACCGATCTGCTCTTCAGCTTGAGATGCCTTCGTTGAGCTGAGTTGAGGGACAGACACACAAATTCCTTGGCTTTCCTCTCCAAATTCTAAAATTGCATGACAGCTGTGTTTATCCATGAAAAAATGAGTACACGAAGAACCCTCTTCCACTCTTTTAAATTAACGTAAGGATAGAAAGCTAAAGAAATATTTTGAATATTATTGTACCTTTACTCAATATTCAGCCCTGGGTTTCACTTTTAAGCCCTTTGATGGAAATCAATTTTAGGTACGCAAATTGATGTTCCGTATAGACTTACTATTCTCTGCTCACCGATCCATTTTGTTGTTTGAAATCTAGAGAGTAGGCTAGGATTTCAGTTGATATGGTCAAATGAATATGAAATGTGTGTAAAATTAGTCCAGTTATAATCAATTCGATTTAGTCGCAGTGGCCGTATTAAGTTTATCATATACAATTGAAGTCTTGGGGTATGGTAGACACCATATTTGAAATCATAAGATCAAACCCGGTCGGTTTATTTTTGTCTTGCCTTATGTTGTTGGTATCTATCATTCCTACATTGCAGCTTACCCGAAAATAAATATTTGCGTAGCAAAGTTTTAATAATTTATATAATTGGAGAAGCATGATTTCCATGGATCTTTTTGATGCAATTTTACATGCAATGTGTTGCTTCATTAATACCTACTAGTTTTCCATAAGCAGGTGGAATTTTTGGGTGGAGGATGTAAATTATACGAGCAGTTTATAATAATCACTGCTAAGTCTTACTCGCAGCAGCATGTTTTGTTCGTACTTTATCATCTTTGCGATTGAGATTTTTAAATTTATTTTGTATTTTTTAGTGACCACGTGTCTTTTCAGAATAGTAAGTGCCGTTGATATGTAGATAGCAGCTTATTTGACCTTACCACCCCGCAGTTAGGGTGATACTTTTTTAGTCGCTAATACGAAATTTAACTGATCTGCTGAAATAAAAAAATGTTCCAAAAGATTTTCTTTAAGTTGTCTGAATTTGCAATTTTGAATCCAACCACTATTATTCAGTCTTAATGATGAAATTAAGAAGTTATAACTGGGCAGGACAAAGTGCTGAAAAAGTTGTATATGACATCTTATTTTTACGCGAAATTGTCAATAAGTGAAAGAGTTGTACATAATTTACTGTCAATGTTTAGGAAACATTGGATAATATTCAAGTTATGTCCTTAGTGACGAGTGTGACCCTAGGTCAAACAATCAATACGAACCTATCAAATGCAGAATCTTCCGGAGATTATTTTAAAGGCTTGAGATATTCAGAAAAATAGTTTTTTAATGTTGTCTAAGTTATAAAATAAAGGGGTCTATTATTTTGAATCGTATATACTATAGCTCCTAACTCGAATCGATGTTGTATTTTTATTAGAATTGCTTTGATTTTCCTCCGGATGGAAACGGAATAGAAGTTTCTGACGATGCCAAAGATTTAATGAAAAGGTTGATCTGCAGTGCCGAGTTTCGCTTTGGTCAGAATGGACTAGCTGATTTTAAAGTAAGTGCACTAGCATAATATTGATCTTTAGTGTTTCAGGTTATGTTTACATGGCACTGGTAAATTAAATTTACTCAGAATAATGACATGTATATAAACTGCTATTGTATTAATCTAATACTATGTACTCGTAATACCTAAATACTCGTAAGTGACCAGTTTGTTTTAGTATTATCGATAGTATGTATTAATGAGATTGTGTTCTTTTGTTATGTTAGAGTCATCCATGGTTCAGTGGTATCGATTGGGATAAGATTAGGGAAGGCGTTGCACCGTATATCCCAGAAGTTAGTAGTCCGACAGATACATCTAACTTTGATGTCGATGATAATGACATCAGGCAGTCGGATGCAATTCCTCCTACGGCTAATGCAATCTTTACTGCTCTTCATCTTCCGTTTGTTGGCTTCACTTTTACGCAAGGAAGGTGAGATTCTTATTAGACATTGTATTTTAAAATCGTGGTTAACACCTGAACTCTTATTTTGACATGCTATGATACACATACTCTATGACACAGTGTGATCTTAACTTTAACTTTCACATCCCTTATGTTTGATTACCACATTCGGTTTCCAGTAAAGTATCAGACCTCGGGAGACTACATTCTTTGGTGGCTGACACTAACGGTGTAGCTGACAACTCGGCCTCCTACGAAAATAAAATTCATACTCTAGAAAAAGAAAATCAAGAGCTTCTCAAGAAATTAAATGGTAGCATTGTAGTTTTCCTAAATTTCATCATTGTAAAATGTTAAAATAATGAATACATTGAAATAATATTATCACGACAGAATTGTCGAAAACCAACGAGACACCAATTGTAGCTCTGGCGACGACGACAGTTCATCCTGTCGGAACTATTGACAAAACTGAGGTGCGTCGGTTACAAGATGAAGTAAATATGTTAACCAAGAAAAACTGTGAACTAGAAAATCTTTTAACCCGGAAAGACAACAATGTTATATCGAAAGATGTGATGGATGGTAATATTGACAGTAACAGACTGAGAGAATTGGAAATAAGTAATCGACAGTTAAAGCAGGAGAAAGATGAGGTTCAAAAGGTTACCTTTCGGTTATTTTGTTTTAAACTATACATTTGTACTATTTTGTTTTAAACTACACATTTGTACTATTTGGTTTTAAACTATACATTTGTACTATTTTGTTTTAAATTATACATTTGTACTATTTTGTTTTAAATTAAATATGAATATTGTATATTATGAACATTAGGAGTTACAAGAGGCTCAGGAAAAGCTGAAGATTCAGGGTAAAGAGTTGTCTGATGCTCTTAGCCAAAGAGAGCTGGCTATGTCTGAATACACAGAAATCAGTGACAAGTAAGTTAGTGTCTTTTTATAAAAGTATTTCTCCGTATACTGGAGCAGTATTGAATATACGTATGATGCTGGTAGGTTGTCAGACTTGCGGCAGCAGAAGCAGAAATTATCACGGCAGGTCCGCGACAAAGAGGAGGAGTTAGAAGTAGCAATGCAGAAAATTGACAATCTTCGTCAGGATATTCGAAGGGCTGAGAAATTGCGTCGAGAAATGGAAACGAGAATCGATGAAGCTCAAGCAGAAGCATCGAAGGAGAGAAGACTGAGGGAAAGGAGTGAAGAGTATTGTAAACAAATGGAAGAGGAGATGGAGAGATTCAAACAGAGATCTACTTCCTCTTTGGGAGATGTTCTAACTACACTGGACGAGTCGGAGGCATCAAATGAAATCATCAGGTTGTGTAACTCAATGCCAATCACATTTTCTTCTACAGTCACTCTTATAGTTTCTCCGTTGATAGCGGAAATAGAGAGTAGAACTGATTACTAATTGCTTTGGCTTGGATGTTTCTTGTGGTAGGTTGAAAGCGGAGTTAGAAAAGAAGGACATGCAGTACAAAGATAGTTTGAACCAGTCGACAATTAGGTACTCTAACGATGTATCCAGCTTGAAAGATCAAATTCAGGAGGCGGAGGTTGCTCGTGAATGTCTTCAGAAGGAAACCAACCTGCTCAGGGAGAAAGTTGACCATTTGAGGCTTGAGAATTTGACTGAGAGTGAAGAAACCATATCGGAGCTGAAGAGAATACATGACCGTGAAAAGATGCTCCTTCTGGAAGACAATAAGAGACTTGTTGCCGATATTTCTGCAGTATGTTAATTAACTGAGGGACGATGTTTATTATTATAATTCACCCTTATCTTAACATACCTTATATTGGCGTAGATATCGGAGACAGTGTCGAGACTTCAGAGTGAGAGAAGGCAGATCGAGGATGAGTACGAGGACTTGAGAATCAAGAAAGAATCGATTGCTCACTGGGAATCTCAGATTACCGAGTTAATACAATGGTATGAAATTTGTATTATTTGCTTGAAAAACGTTTTTTTTAAACACTAGTTCAGTTAAGTTCTAAGTTGTATGTGTTTCTACTCTTCAGGGTCAGTGATGAAAAGGATGCCCGAAGTTATCTTCAGGCTCTAGCTAGCAAAATGAATGAAGAGCTTGAGTTCCTAAAGCATGCAGGCATACCGCCGTCTTCAACAGTGGTAAGCAAATAAATATATTCAATAGGGTTGTTGCAAGATAACGGGAATAGTAAAGTATATGATATATGCATATGGCATTGCTAGGAAAAGAACTGGCGGAACAGAAGGTCTCAAAAGTTAGATAAAATGGAACTGCTTAATTTACAAAGTTCCCTTCAGTCAGAAATTCAAGCAAAACAAGCAATTAGCGAGGAATTGACCAAAACTCGCTCCGATCTTGTTGCTGCTCAAAAGTAAGTAAAACTCACGTAAATGTTACTCAAAATTATTTACAGTCAACGACGACAATAAGTTCTAACGACTGTGTAATAACAACAGAGAAATGCGAGAGTATCGACAACGACTGGAGCTTTTATCTAGAGATACAATGCGGAAAGACGCTCAAATTAAAGACCTCCAGCAGCGACTTGAAACTTCGGATAGCTGTAAGTTTTTTTCCGTTATCATCTCAGTTAAATTGTTGTGTAATCATACTGTTCCTTAACTAGTATTTATTTTCCTTGTTATTTGAATCTTTAATTATTGCTATCTTCTTGAGTTTAATATACTATTGACATAATGTAGGACGTCGCCGCCCTAGCATGATGTTACTTACTGTAGTAGATATATATCCCTTATCACAAAGTAATGCCAGTAATCAGAACTAAGAACTTAAGCATGTCTCTCTCTCTCTTTATTTTCTTGTTGCAAGAAGTTAAGCAACTGAAGCCACACAATAATGTGATTACTATTGCATAGCTTAAATACCTTGGTTAAAAGAATGCTTATACTTCTCTTAGAGGAATGACATTTGGGTAAAGTTTACTCTATGTGTACCTATAGTTGATTTAACTCCGTGCTGGGTTGAACCTAGTTCTGATTACTTCATATTCAATTGAAGTTTCATTCATTCTTCGTCTTATTCTCTCTTGTATTCTTGTGTGTATGTAACATGTAAATGTTAGTATGTACATAGGCAAATTCATTCATTCGAGTGACCAAAATCTACATTATAAACTGAACATTTGTAAAAGATTGTGAAGCAAATTGTAAATTTGATACCCAAATGTCATTTTGGTCTGGTTTGCAGACAAAATGCCGGTTTTTATTGGTGTCACAAGCTGCGTGTGGGGTCTTTTCCTACTTCTCATGAAAAACTATCTGTGATCAATTCACCCCCTTCAAACAATGCCGTCTTCTCTTTTCCTTCTTATTTTTAATCCTTTTCTCTAGATTTGTTCATTCACGGTAAAGTCGGTTGGACAATTTTTTCAATTGAGTGAGTGAGCTCTTACCATTTGTTCTGTTTATTCATTCATTCAACCATACTCACCGTTTTAATTGCATTTTGTTTGCCTGCTTCATATCTCCTCTTTCATTGACTTAATTGATTAAACAATTACCTCCTCACCCACCTCATGCTGCTTTACTTAACTATAAACTGTAAAATTCAACGGTATCTAACAAACTTAATCAGTGCACACTGGTGAAATTGTACTATGGACTACCTTCCAGTTTTAAATATTGTCATACCTGTACTACCCATTACCAGTCCAGTCCACCTAAATACTTACGTTTTAGCTATATTTTTTGACACATGAGTTGTAACCGGTCAACGGCTTGAGCTAATCCAACTCGTATCATGCGTAGAGAATCACAATAATCATAGAAATATTTGGTCAAATTATGACATGCCATTATACCCCTTAATAGTTTCAAAATAATGATTTAGAATAGAGTGAAAACTAATAGTTGACCCGACCATGTTGACTCTACTAATGAAGATGCTTGTGGGTCCCAGTTTCTGTAACTATGGTTTTGCTTTTTAGTTTTAGATAATAGACCGCCTTCCCAGATGTCTTTTTTGGAGCAGTTCTTGAAGGAATCTTCCTTCAGAGGATCATTAGAAAGCGAAGAAGGAGACGTTGAAGATAATAGTAGCAAATCTAATCTCTCCGAACTTAGCACGGTTAGAACTTTATTATATTATTTACTTGTTTTATGATTATTTTTAAATCTATATAACTAACACATGTCTTTGGATTGCTATTTTAGGACCATTTATCACCCCCAGGTATTCCCGGGGGAAGCTTAGGCGTCGGAGTTGGACTTCATCTCCTGCAGCCTATGACTTCTAACTCACTTAGTAACAAATCAAAAACTCATCATCAATTTCTAGTACGAACGTTTTCATCTCCACTGAAATGTTCACATTGCACTTCCCTCATGATTGGCCTAACGAGACAAGGAGTCGTTTGTGAAGTCTGCGGCTTTGCTTGTCACATGGGTTGTCGTGATAAAGTTCCTCCCATATGCCCAGTCCCCCCTGAGCAAAGTAAAATATTTGAATATATATTGTTTCTCAGATTTATTAAGGATGCATTGAGTGAGTGTTGGTTTAAAATTTATAAAATTGTAGCCAAGAGACCTTTGGGAATTGATCCAACGAGAGGTATAGGAACAGCCTATGAGGGATATGTCAGAGTCCCAAAACCTGGTGGTGTAAAAAAGGGTTGGATGAGGCAGTATGTCGTCGTGTGTGATTTCAAGTTGTTTCTGTACGACATTTCACCAGATAGGAGTGCTCTCCCAAGTGTCTTTGTGTCTCAAGTCCTGGATATGCGAGATGAGGAGTTTGAAGTCAGCTCTGTTCGGGAGTCTGATGTAATTCATGCCAACAAAAAGGACATTCCTTGCATATTTAGGGTAATTATAGTATTTTGAACCACCGTTACTGACGTTTACACAAAAAATTGGTTTTCAAATCATTTGTTTTCATAGATTACATGTTCACTGATGAATCCACCTGGAATAAAAAATCATACTTTAATGCTTGCGGAAACTGAAAGTGAAAAGACCAAATGGGTTGTTGCTCTTAATGAATTGCATAGAATTTTGAAGAGAAACAATTTACCTGCCAGAACTGTGTATCGGGCCAAAGAGTTAGTGGATAATACAGTAACAGTTATCAAGTCTGCATCGTGTGGTGCCATTATTGACCCTGATCGACTAGTCATTGGAACGGACGATGGGCTGTTTTGTGTAGATCTTGATAGAGACGGCAAGCACAGCGTTTTATTTTAATTCTTAATCGTGGTACAATTATGCTTATTTGTATTGTTATTGTTACGGTTGTAGAAATTGGACGAGTAGGAGAGGGGAAGAAGATCCATGAGATAGAGTACGTGGCTGAGGAACATTTACTCGTGGTTATTTCTGGCAAACAACGACATGTACGATTGATTCCTGTTCGAGCGTTGGATGGTGACGATGTAGAGTGGATAAAAGTAGCTGAAACTAAAGGTTGTATCACACTTACCACGGGTATTATGAGACCGGGTCCTCCTTCTGTATATTGCCTCTGTGTTGCTGTCAAACGACAGGTAAGATTTTATTAGTTATATTCTGCTAACTTTTAAAATGCATGAGTGGTAACGGACATTAATTGTTGAATTGTGTTTTAGAACACATCACAAGTTATCATTTATGAAGTGACCCGCATGAAGACGAGACACAAAAGACTTAGAGAAGTATTATTACCCGCACAAGCACAGTGCTTGGATGTCTTTAGTGACAGTCGCCTTTGTATTGGTTACCAGTCTGGGTTCACAATTTACTCTTTAATGGGGGATCAACATCCACAGTGTAAGTTTTTGAAGACAACGTTATTTATTCTTTAGCTACGGCAACGATGTACTCAGTGTTAATCTTAATTGATCCGCAGCATTAGTCCATCCTGACAACCAAATGCTTGGATTTTTGGCGTACAACCCTGTAGACGCACTATGTGCGATTGAACTCCCTCAGAATGAGTTTCTTCTCGTCTTTAACACCCTTGGTGTCTTTGTTGACCTTCAAGGAAGGAAGTCCCGTGATAAAGAAATCATGTATCCAGCAATTCCTGTAGCAGTTGCTTTCTCGGACGGCAATCTTTTAGTGTACAGTGAAACACATGTAGATGTTTTTGATTGTGGTACTGGAGATTGGCTTCAGACGATAAATTTAAAAAAGTCACGGCCACTTTGCCGAACTGGTGCACTTGACGTTTCTTTTGTCAATGATCTTCCCCATATTGTCTACCTCTCAAACGTCACCAAAGGTTTGTACGAGAAGATGAATACTTTCGTTTTACATTGTTGTCTGTGAGCAATGTAATACTATTAACATTGTTAATCAGGTTAAATGTATTACATCGATGACTTCATTTTCACTGCCTTATATTATAGGTGACCGTGTACGCGTGCCGGATCCAGAACTTCAGTCAATTCGACAAAGAGCGAGAAGAAAGTTTTCCGTGCGAGAAAATGCTCGGGCTGCTCGAACGTAAGTTGCTTTTATAATTGTAATAATATGAATACTTATTACGTATATTATAATCAAATGCTGCTGAGCAGCAAAGTTAATTAATACTTGGGCGCGATACCATACTGAATTATATACTGGTATTTTCGATTGCTTTGGGCTCTCTCAGGAAATTGAAGCTGCTTCTGGAAAGTCAGCAAATCATTCGGTCAGTCTATTAGCAGTTTGCTAAAGAGTGTTTCCTCTGTACCTTGACATGTTTTCTCTTGCATGGGCAAAATTAAGTATAGCTTTCCTTACTAGAATACCTAACTCATTAGTGGTCTATTACCTTCCTGGAATGCAGAGTCTGTCGAAAATTTCTTTTCTTAGGTGGGGACTAGTTAGTTAGACGGTATCTATTCTACTAACTTCACTTGTAATTTTTAATTCGTATTAGAATTCGAGTTGAAATCTTTTTTTAAATAAAAGCTGTTGAATGATATTTCTCTTAGCGTTTGGTAGTTTGAAGACTATTATTTTCGGCAATTATTAGTATACTATTCCGTGAATATATATTTTTATTGCATTAAGAATTCCTTGTGATATTAACATATGGAAATTAATAAATTGTGTAGACACATGGACAGAAGATCACGAATGATATCAGCGCCTTCTAATTTTAATCACATCAGCCATATGGGACCGGGAGATGGAATACAAATCCAACGTTTAATGGATCTTCCTACAACTTTAGAAACCGCTGATTCTCAGCCAGCAACTCCTCAACAACAGCAAGGGATGCAAAGGGTTCGAAGTATGCTCCAAAGTTCAGCCAGTCGCTTTTCTCCATCACAGCGGCCGAACCCAGAGCCTCCAAGAAGATCGTTAAGTCACCAAGGGACGATGCCCGTAGGAGGAATAGCAGTAGGAGTTGGAGTGGGTTCAGTAGTAGGTGCGGTAGTACAACAGCAACAGGGACACTTCAACGGAGTCAGCCCACCCCCTGGTCTTCCACCGAGGCGACCATTGGTTCCTCCTCCGATGAGACCATCACAGCCAAAATCTCCACTGGACAACCCGGAGGTACAAACATGACTGCGTTTGGAATAAATAGAAGGTGAACTATGGTACGCTATTGTTTACTGAAATATTTTATTTGACATGGAACAGGAAGGAAACACTGACGGAAGCCCACGTCATTCACTGACGTCCAACAACAGTTCAAATCTGAGCAGTCCACCATCTCCAAGTGGGGGTCAAGGATCCTCAAGCTACGAGAGCCAAGCAGATAATAATGAGTGAACGGAAGGCTGAATGAAACAGAACGTAGAACTAGGAGATAAATAGCTTTAGTTATCATGCAGTCCTCCTATAAAGTAGTAAAAATACTAAAGTAAGTACATCAAGCAATTTTGTAATTTCAGTCAAAACTAGCTCTACGTGTTAAAAGTACGGTCAGGAATTGTATTATTATTATTATTAGAAATGAATGACAACGTAGTGAATGGGGGGTATGGATGGCAGGGTGATACATCCCGGTCAGACCAAGCCTACTATAAATTAGTGAGTATTTGTTGAGTCGGAATGGATTTGATAATTCCTAACCTCTGAGTAATTAGGGAGATCGGATGATAAAATCCCCATTAATGCTTTAATATCTTGCATGAAATGATTACCTTTGCTGTTCAATTTAAATTCAGCATCTACAGCTTTTATAAAGAGGGATTTTATTGTACTAACATTACTACCGCTACACTTCTGATTAAACTACTTAATAAGTACTGCCTTCCTGGAAGTACTTGCTATCATCCGAATTTCCAATTGAAGTGTAGTTTATGTATGCCGTTTGCCTATACTTAAAAGTTGACAACGCATTTGTTTCAAGCATTTAGAGAATTATTAATACCTAATGCATTTTATATTATTATCATACGAACACTATTGATGATATGAAATAATGACTAAACTTAAATGTCTGTGCTGCTGCAAATTCATCATGGAACTAACTTATAATATTATGAGCCAAATCAAAATACATTACATATTCAAACCATGTTTTTAAAACCCACCTAGGAGTTGTACCTTAATTTAAATGTAACTTAATCTGATTTGCTGTGAATGAGCACGTAGTAGTAATATATTAACACAAATACAACATAGCCACATCAACTACACATTACATTACAGTACATCACATTAGGCGTTGTTGCCAGCCTCGATGTAAGATAAGCACGTATTAAGGTAACGCTCTCAGTTTTAGCTTAGTATTTGATTTAAACTACAGTAGTTCGTTTCTAAGCTTTAAACAAAGAATGTTGGTTTACAATAATCACAGTATACTAGACAATTGTATTATTTTGCATGTGTGAAATGTAGTATTATTGCTGATTGGATTTAAAATGAGTCTGTAAGCGAGAAATGAAATTTGTTTGAAATGATCTAGTATTCAGACAAATGAGAAAAACTATTGTTAATATTAATCTGCAGATATAATGTTAGAGGTAGAAACTTACAGACAAGGTAATCAATTAATAGTGGAGCTACTTTAGTGCGTAGTAATACGCTAAATAATTAGGGTGAGAGCAAGTGTGAGCCAGGAATCGAATTGATTATAATTTTATGTTATCATAGCTTTACTTTGTGATACCTGATTTCTCGCTGTTTTTGTATGGACATTACATACATACGTACGTAAAGTATTGTTTTGTAATACCTTGAAGATGATTGTCATAATACAAACAAGTTGAATGAAACAAATCTACCTACATGTTTTTGCAGCTCAATTGATTCCGGTAACATTGATTTATTTCGAAAAATTGCAAACAATTGTACTATAAGGCTGGGTGTTCATTTTTTCATTGATTAACACATGAGATGACCATTGTTACTGGCGTTCTGACTCCTGAATATACGTTCCGTAACGTATTAAAAAAATCCAATGGTGAAATGTCGAGACTGTCCTCCCCAAAGGAAATGCCAGTGCTGTCATTTATTAGACAAATACTGACTGCCAACCGGGCTATAGCACAGTGGTAGAAGTAACTAGAAAAGTGAACTTACCTAAGTCCAAATAGCCCTAAAATATCAAAAATTAAAGACTAACATTTTTTAATAGCTGAAAATGATCTTTAAGATGTGGTGCATGTATGTGTATAGGTATTGTAATCGAAATCGGGCGGCAACTAGGCTTAAAAAAAGCATCACAATTATCTGTCCCATGTATGGTAATGGAGAATTTCAAAAGTTTGATTCGTTAAATACAGAGTTACCACCCTCACCCAAGTTTAAGGTTACTAGCTCATAGAACAAATAATGCTCTATCTTCTGAAAATAAAACGGGCTGCCACAACGGTGCCGGAATCCTGTCAAAATCGGTCAAAGATGACCATACGAATTCATAGACTTATGAGCCATAGCCATAGTGAGGGCAGGGGGGAGGATACCCTCTGCACAACCTTGGTTCGAAATTCTGAAGTTTTGTTGTTTAATCTACTATCAGTAAAATATATACCTATACCCGTTTTGCCTCTCTCCCGTATAAAATCTCAATTAAAAAAAAATCATAACCCCCTCCCTCGCACTGCCTCTAGTTCGAAATATTGAAGTTTTATATTTAATCTACAATCAGTAAAATATATAGATCAATTCTGCCTCTGTTCCGTATAAAATTGGCCAATTAAAATAATTTCATAATCCCCCTCGCACTACCCCTGGTTCGATATTTTGAAGTTTTGGTATTTAATCTACAATCAGTAAAATATATAGACCCGTTTTGCCTCTGTCCCGTACAAAATTTGTCAATGAAAAGAAGAAGAGAGATTTATGTTACCAGCCTTAAGTACAGCATGCATGGATTGAACGAGAACATGGATTGGGAAGCTAATTTGCTCACCAGGATTGAACCGACTAAAGATGAGCTGCATTGAAGATCAGATAGAAAATATGAACCATAAGGAACGTGACTGCGTGCTGACTTGGCATGAAACCGCCGTAAAAAACTTATTTTATACAATAAGAATAAACTATTGCAAGCAAGGGCATAGCCAAATATCGGTAGAACCACCATCCATTTGGGTTATTTTTAGAACATTCAAAGATGGCCGAGAGCTTCTTTTTTAGGTTTAAAAAAATTATTCTAAAGATGGCCGAGAGCTTCCATTTGAGTTTTAAGAATATTCTAGCGATGGCCGGGGCTTCCATTTGAGTTTTAAAAAATTATTTAGGACCTCTAATACACGCATATCAAATTTGGTGACGATCGGTCAAGGGGTTCAACAGTCACGGTGCAAACGCACGGACCGACGGTCAAGACGATCGCATAAAGTAGCTTAGCTGCTATTATATTTATCTCCACGACGTATCACTATGGTATGGTATGTTTGGTATGGTATGCAATGCTGTGGTATAGGGGAGTGATGAGAGTTTGTCTATAGGCGAAGACAAACTCTCATCAGGTAGGAAGAAGTCTTTTAGCTGCTCAGAATACTACATATCTCGCCTACGTTACTCGGGCAGCAATCGAATACGGTCTTTTCAGAAGCAAGTTTTCATAAACAGTTAGTTTTCGCTATGCCAGTATTTGTACGTATCTCGCGTACGTAACTCGAACAGCGTTCGCTTACACGCTCTTTTGTATTGTATGCTCTATACATTTTTATAATGTGGATGGCCTTTGACGGATTGAC
>JAAXYV010000005.1:0-22694 GCA_036851875.1 Novacerus sp. FZ-2019
TCAACACTCACAGAGTAAAAAATTATTTTTCAGTCTTGTATCTTGTTTTTGTTGCCTTAGTCATTTTGAAATCCGTCTTATCTGACATTCGCTTCTCATCACAAAGATATGGTGGCTAGAGTCAAATTATTATTTTCGTATATATTGAGCCCAAAAAATATCGATCGAAGTAACCAAGAAAAATTTATAAATATGAGAAAGAGTAATTTTATTTGACTTAGCTTGGAAATGTAATAGAGAATGTTAAATTCGAGAAGTTCTTGAAAGATTTTGAAAATTTTCAGTATAACATGGCTTGGATAAGCTAAAGGAATGTGAATAATTGTGATTGTGATTATGTTTCGTTTGGGGAAGTTGAAATGTCAATATTTACTGTAGGAGATGAATGGAGGATTCATGTTGGGGATGAAAGAGAAGTGAATGAGTAAGGGTCCATGTAATCTATATTGTTAATAGCCCTCAAGGGCGTGCCTACGTACATTGAGACCCTATTTGAACTTGAGTGTTAAGCAAACACTAGAAAACCTATAATTTATCTAATAACCAACCACCGGTGAACTACCTCACAGCTCCTACATATTAGCAATAAATATACAACGCCCATACCAATGTAATTTACTATGGTATCCCTAAACCTCACCAAAATACACGTCTAATTTAATTAATATCTTACTTTCCACTTTGTTTATAGGCTTTTAATACCTACAGAAAGAAAGTTTGGTCATACTATACTTTCCTCCTGATGTGAAAAGATTTCCACTCTGTGGAAATTCTGTGAAACAACTAAAAGCATTTGACATAAGTAACAAGTCAATTGCACCTAACATGCCATTTGCATAACTCTGAAAAGACGAGCCGCATAGATTGATACGAAGTAGCAATTACTCACAGTTGACAGTAGTATAAATAAATAGTATTTTGTTTCCGCTTATTGTAATGCAATTACAGATATAATCACGCCTAAGCCAACTGTTAAGTTTGGAATTTGGAGTTTGTCATGTGAATTTTGAAGGTAATAAAATCATTTCAATTTTCCCAACAATTGCCACTGTTCAACTTTCTCATGGCCCCGCTTAACTTAACTGTTTTATTGTGGGACAGGCACTTTTAAATTAAGAAGCGGATACCACATTGGAGCAAAATTTGTATGAGAGGCGTTTTACAAATAATAATGTATTTTACAGGGTTGCGTAACTCTACCATCTACGTTTACCTGTCACTTACTATATGCTTATTAATTACACGACAGATCGGGGTTCATAATTCTACTGCATGAGGAACATTACAAAATAATTCACTAAATGAGGCCGAGAAACACAAAATTAGACAAATTTACTCCTGCATTAATATTTAAACGTGGCAGTCTCAAACAACAGTGAAAAAAGTGAAGCTGTTTTGAAATTTGTTTGTTTTGTTGCAAATGCTTAATCCCACTATCCCTACTTCTACTTTTTCAAGCATTGATTGATTGATTGATTGAGACTGTTCTTTTATTCAAAAGTTTTTCCGTAGCCAAATGTAAGACTTGTAACCCAATGTAACGTGTCAAGAAGAAGTCAAGTCACTTCCACAGTAGTTCCAGTAAGAAAACAAGCTTAGTCTATATTTATACCTACCTACTACGTATCTTACACACCCAACCCAACTCCACATAAGATATACTTCATGTAGGCATACAAATATTACACTGGTAGACTATAGTGGTGAGTGAGTACCGTACTTTGTTTGAAGTATCTCTCAGCCAGCCACCTTCTACCACACAGTGAATGAATTAGTTCAACAAAGTCAAACAGTCTACAACAATGCCCTTAGTAGGTATATAGTTTTAAACTGTATTTTGATTGTCCTGCTATAAAACTAAATAAGAACACGGAAAATACAGCGAACAGAAATTTGAAAATCATAAGACATTTGCTAAAGAAGGAGTGTTTTGAAACCAGAGGAGGAAATTGTAAAATAAATCTCATACATTCCTTCCAGAAAATATTTGAGAAGTTGATTTATTAAATTAGAATTCAATCTTTGTTACATAAGCTTAAAATATACACTGAGATATAAATTATATCAATTTTCAATATAATGTAATGTAATAGAATAATTAAACTCACGGTGAAGTTGACTCAATGTAATTCCATAACACTAATGATTGATTGTTTTAAAAACTGTAAATGGGCTGGGAAGATAAAACTTTTGAAGATGAAGTTGATATGTAAGTTGATTGTGGGAAGGGAATTGTCGTTCATAAAGTTTTCAAGCCACTACTGTTGACTACCTGTAGTTGTTATTATTAATCTTTAGGTACGAGGTTGTAAAAAGTTTAAGAATCCACTGAATGTTTATCTATGAGTGTTGATGCTTTGGTCGTCCTTCGTGTGTCCTAGTCATGAATAAGTAAGTATTGCGGTGATTTTGAAATTGAAAGCAACGTTGTCCAGCAGACAGAGTCCCATGTGTAGGTAAGAAACAACTACCTACGTAGTAAGTAGGTCCAGGGTGGTTTGCACACTCACGTCACTTCTCTGGAATACAGGCAAATACACTTAGCGTTAGAACACAAGAATTTTATTGAGGAGTGTAGATGAGCTAATTAGATCGGATCGGAGGAACGGAGAGTTCGGAGGGAAATGAGTGACTACAAGTTGGTGACTGGTGTGAATTGGACGATTCAAGAAGAAGGAATGATCTGAACGGAGAGTTGGGTAAGTTTGCAGTTTTTGTGAAAGACTGTGTGGCTATATATGTATTCTCAGGGACCCCCTGTCTATCTCCTAAAGCCATTACCTCGCGCTCTCAGCGTGGCCTTTTTTGTTATATCAAAAAGAACCCACCACGAGTCCACCCCCCCGTGTTCTGCTCTGTTCAGAGAGATTCGCACTGAAATTCTCAACACAGTAGTTGGTATAAAGCATGGAGCTTGAGGAAAAAAATGCGGTCGGTCAAATGATTCCCAAACGAGGTTGTCCAAGGAAGTAAGTCAGAGGTTCAGCGTAGATATGTGTCGGTAAGTCTCCCAGTTCATGGCCCAGCATCTCCAATACTGGACATCCTTGTTTCAAGTTGTTTGTTCCTAGGTTCTTCCTGTTCTTGATTTTATTCGCTTCGGGGTGCCCCACGGTGTCCATCCATTGCATCCATTGCTAGGAAATCCTCACGCATATCTCGTCTTAATGTATTGTAATATGACTTGCAGAAACAAAAAACCCTATTTATCTTGTGTGCTTATGACAGGTAAGTAAAGGAATAGAAATGGGGGAATTCGTCCATCCCAAAACAATTTACATCATGCAGTCATCCATTCAACCAGATGCTCCCGTCTTTCAAAACAAAGTTTACAGTCCTCTTGAATTTTATTGAACTATACTTACATATATTTCTACCTACCCAACTACCCACCTACCTATCTACCAACCTACCTACCTAGGCTACTAAAGGCAAATGGAAATTAAAGCTCTGCCGTAGTTGCATATAGTTAGCATGTAAGTATATAATAATATGGTATCTCTACAACCATATAGTATGAGTTGTTTTACATTTCGGAGTTGCATTGAATGCTTTTTATAATCACATGCATTTATGTGCCACCCTACAATAATAATTATTTGCAGCTATATGGGTACCTACATTAATTTTGGATCTACCTTGGGTTTTACCAATCTCATATATTGATAAGGAATGTGCAGTATAGATTCATAAATGTCTTACTACTACAAAACTGCAAAGGAATTGGCTAATGGGAAGGTCGAATATCAAGAATACATACAGTACTGAGTGATTATGTGATTGTGACTGTAATACTCCCCGATTCTGTTAAAAAAGAGATCAGTAAAAGAATGTAATAGCGGAGTTATCTTGTATGTTCACGAGAAATATTATTACGAGAGAGCAATCCTTTGAGATTATGTACTGTAAGATGCAGAACATAACTGAAGTTAAGATGTGGAACGAATCTTTTAGGTCTGAAAGTGTGCAATTGGGGTGCGTGACTATGATGGGATGAGGAATGAGGATGACAAGAGATTAGGTGAACGAAGCAGTAATGTAAAGGCGTAAGTGGCATCAAGGGATGGAGGACTTCAGTTTGGTGTTCGGATGGTTCGTTTGGTAACATAGCTCATGCTCGGCCGAAGAGTGAGTGAGTGAGTGAGTTGAAGATGAAACTTTTTTTTTATCGTGAGACAAGGTAACAATGAAAAAATACTGAAAGACGTCTCGGTCACATGCTGTGACTCCCTGCTGCCATTGAAAACGAAATTTTTTTCTTCAGCTGCCACTTTTAAGTTTCTTTGCCTGTTTCCTTCGTCAGCATACGCAATGAATGCAACCCATGATCACATTTCCGAATCACGCTTCTCCGGAATGTCATGGCCGAAATCCATTGCACCCATCGGCCATCTATCACCGAAGCATCTCCATAACCCACATTATTGTAATGTCTTCGTTAGATTCATAATATGCTCAGTTTTATCCACTGTCATTTATAACAAAATACTCACGATTAATTGAAAACTGAACATTTAAAGACGTACATTCCTCTCAACAATGCAATCTCTACTATCACTACTACATGGAAAAATGCTGAATCAATACTAGGTACATAGTTTAGCGTTTCAAATGTCGTAAATTACATAAATACCGTATAAAATGCATTATGTGTACAAATAAATCATTTAAATACTATTTGGTGTTTCTGGAAATATTATTTTGGCTTACACACCAACATCAAATATAATTTTAAGTTGTACATAAATCATAATATTTGTACTCAGGGTAAACCAATCTAAAACGATATCAGAATGTCCATAACGCACATAGCGCAGTAGTATTAGGAATATATGAACGACATGTAAATCTTTTATTCCACTTACTTTACTGGTCCAACTCCAAATTGACACATGTCACAGTAGTAACCAATTCTTGACAGGATATTACAAACATCAGCGAATTGAATGTCGTAGGTTATTATGATATAAATACTTAAATTATCTATTATGAAATCTGTAATGAGTGTCTCAAGTATCCCCTCCAATCCATTTGTTCTAGAAAAGTGAGATGACACTTAACTTCGAAGCATAATAAGGCAGAACTATCGAAATCACGTGATTGAATAGGAACTAAGTAAAGTCTAGAAGACTACATCAAGACTAAAGCAATACAATTAATACAGCTTTTTCTGCTTTTGGTATACTACATTTATAGTGTCCACGTAGGTATATATCTATTTCATTTGCAACTGACTGACATTTAGAATTCGTAAATCCTACAGCGTTATTTATAAGCCTAAACCATGGCAAAAATGATAATAAGATGTCCAAAAGTAGTTCAGAATTTAATACGTTGTCAGTCAACCAGTAAATTGCAAGAAAATTATTCCTACCCAGCAGAGAGAACGATCTAACAGTTTAGTAGTTAGGTACATCATATAGACACTAACAAAGACAACAGAGAAAACTTACGCAACGTATTTCTATCCAACTACTAAGTGTATTTTTAAGGACTAGCAATATATCTGAAATCCTGGGAAGAATAAAATAAATTCATGTACGAATTTATTACATAAATATATGTAGCTATAAACATCTCTAAAATAAGAACGACCAATTGAATGAGGAATGATTTTGATTCTAGTGTATGTTTGAATGAAACACAAGAATACGAAGACAGTAGTACTCGTACTACGGTTTCATCTTATAATATAACCATTCCTGTTAGTATCTCGAATGTACACGCTCAGTTCATACTAAGAGTAAGGTAGAGAAATTGCATTAATGGCTGAATCATGTAGTTGAAAATTATGTGGGTGGGACTGTGAAATCGTACTGCTACAGGACTACAGCCTTTTATTCTGCCCTCCCATACAAATAATGTGAGCGCACTAATCAATTCAAACCAAAATGAACTATGGAGTAATCATGTAATCAATAATGATAACAGATGAATTTCCAGTATCAACATCAACCTAACTAAGAACTATACAAACCAATACCAAGTTCAATGATGCTATTGACAACATTTTGATTTTATGACATCCTTAACTGTCATAATATTGTAATAACTGACGCAATCCTTGACCGTCGAACTCTTAAAAAGAAGCCAATATGTTATAGTATGGCTATAACTGTTCTGGCATGAAAACATCAAAAACAAGAAATAGGGATTTGGTCAAATCGTAAATGGTACATTAAATAAGTAATTTACACCAAATTAGACCGAACATAAGAATTTTTCTTTTCTTTGAATTTAATTAGTCATTTACACGAAATATTATTTATTATACCTCGAAGTCAAGGTCTTATTTTGGTTGGGCTAAGAAATTAACAATAGGTACTGTCAACTTTAGGTCGTGGTAAATATATGGCACAATCACATTTATATAAGCGTTGGTCTACAACAATCATGGTTAATTTAAGTAAAAGACCAGATTCAGTCTTTCAGAGGCCAAAAAGCAATGGCCGAAGAAAATAGGCATGAATATAATGGTGAATGGTGCAAACAAGAGTGTATTTTATTTATTTATATTTTATTTATTATTTTTGGCTATTGTACTGCGAATGGCATCTGGAGAAGCAGTGTTAAAAAAGTATTTTTCTTACAACCTATATAGTCTACAGAATTACATCAAGTTTGAATACAATGATTGGATGATTTAATTTCAAATGATTTATTTAATGGGTATAGAGACACAATGATGAGCAGACCGCAGTATTTTTTATTGATTGATTTCGTTGTATCAAATTATGTAAGTTAGTCGAGTAGAACTACATAGAGCATTACATAATGGCAAATGGAATGGAGTGTGTCTAAAAGAATGAAGTGGACTGGGACTGGACAGGGGCAGTGGCAGTGCAGCGGTAGTTGGTATGGTAGTGATAGTATTGCTATTGGGTTTGGGATGGGTGGTGTACTAGGTACGGTGCGATGTACTTTAGCAGTGTAGTAGTATAGTGGAGTGGTAGCTAGTGGTAAGTAGGTGCGGGAAGAATGGAGTTCATTGATTATGAAGGGATGTGATTATGAGATACGAGGGAAATGTAGCAAGCAGATGATTACAGTGTGATTCAGTATTGGGTAGTATATTTATACGTATGGTTGAGACTTGAGAGAGGGTTGGCGTATATGAAAACAGTTTTTGTCGTCAATCGATTTTTCCGGGCACTTGATCCCTTCTTGGCTTGTTAGAGTTTCACTCAACCCCAAATGGTTAGGCTGCTTCGTTTGCTTTCGATGGGTTTACTTTACATTCGAGTTGAGTTTTCTTTTGTGCGGCCCGTTGACTCGTTTCATGACCAAAACACTCCTTCTGATCTGACGACAGCCGTTTTTGACAATCCCAATTGCTTGGGCGTGGTTGCGCTTGTCACTTGCAAAAATTGACTATGTTTTGGTGCAGCCTTTGCATTCATATACACACGTGCATGAATATTCTTACTATGAAGCAAAAGTAACCATAAGCGTATACTTGAGTCAATCGAATTGAACACATTATCAGAAAAACTTCACATTTTACCTCTGTTCGGAAGGTTTTATACTTTGAGCAAAAGGGAAATTTGCCTTTTAAAATACAAAGTCAAATAAAATCTGACAATCTATTCCAATCTCAGAAAGGCGAAATAACTTTAAATAAATATAATAAAATATTTTCTTCAACTGAATTTGAACTACATATTGTAATATTCTGAATATTTTAGGCCTATACTAATAAGATACTTTTTTCAAGCAGCTCTCTCTCTATATATACCTCCGATCCTTAATGCCAACCGGTGTGTAGCTGTGTATTTAACAAAAGTTAAGGTAACTAACTTGTAGGGGCAGTGAAGAGACCCTGATAGATAGCAAAAGAAATATCTTGATACGACAGAGTGGGTTTGCATATTTGAAACATGAATATATAGTAGAATTAATTGAGTCATTTCTATTCTCTTGTCTATGATGTTCTTTCTTCCTTTGTAGTTGAATTGAAACTTGAAACTCTGAACTACCGAAAAGTAAGCAAGTCTTGCTGAGGAATCCTTTGTAGGACAAGATAAAGCATTACCGAGAAAACACTACATTGGAAAGAGTAAAGCCAATGCCCTACAATGGCTTGGCATCGCAACAATAGTCCGTAAAAGTATTGCAATTTTACAGTCAACAGTTAAAAGTTTAATAAAGGGAGCAGTTAATTGAGAGTTAATGAATAAACAGAAATAGTATACAAACGTATAAAAAAGATTGGGGAACAACCCCAGTACCTACTAGGTCTTATTTGGAGGCTGTCTAAAGTCTCTAAACTTCGTAAATTATGTACGGTGTTGGTGTTGGTTTGAAATGTACATAATATACAGGACTACAGCACAGCCACCGTTAATGTAAACCCTATCCATGGTCGTGGTTGAGGTTCAATATTCTACAATGCATCCTTTATTCGTTGGCTGGCGTGCCGTATCTTCTACTACTGCCGTCTTTTTCCGATCGACCTTTCATTTCCACCTAGTTCCCCAACTTATGGATAGAGCTCATACGTATTTCAATTTTGCCGTAGTTTGATCTTCCGACCGAGCCATACACCAGCACGGGTACACCGATTCATATAACGATCCTGCACTGCTCCTAGTGCTCTTCCTGCTTACGATTTTGAGTTTTTCTTAATTTTATGTATATGAGTGAGCATGAGTTTCTAGCTTATAATGTGATGCTATGATAAGATGAATTGCTGCATCTCTCCATATTAACAGCATTAATGCTTCTTTTGAATGTGTCATTTTGTACACCTCTTTTTTTAAATTCTTGTAGAGTGAATGTCAAGGGCAGTGTTTCAGGAGTGTAGGATTAAATAAATAGATTCAAAGAATTTAATAAAAAATCCCTTGGTAAACTGGTTTTCAGTTAATTTGATTTTTAGTGCTGAAAACCTAGCACCCGGCACAGGGGAAAAATCGGATGACCTGTGCTTGGTTTTGGAAATTTGAGGTATCATGCCGGATGCTTCAATACGCTATACTTAAAGACATGATTCAAATGACATGTCTAATGCCTCAAGTTTTGTTATTCAAATTTAATTTATAAACTTTATATCTAACCTTAACCAAAATAGTCTAGTCTGAAATAACTTAACCTAAAATAACTTAACCTAGCCTAAAATAGCCTAATCTAACCTAATCAAATTAAAATTCATCATGAAGTTGAGGCATGACGCATGAGGTATGTGGCCTCAAATGAGGCATGTGCCTCAAATTTCCAAAACCAGGCACAAGTCATCCGATTTTTCTCCTGTGCCGGGTGCTAGGTTTTCAGCACTAATTTATCAGCTCCTCACCTAATTTGCAAGGTATTTACATAGCACCTAGTATACAACCTGTACAATATTCAATGTGGTAACCGAACATTTACTCTTGAAGAATGGCTGTCATAGACGCTTTCTAGGAAAGACAGTAGCTCTCAAGGGCACTTGCGCTAAGACAGTTGCTCTCAAAGGAGCTTGTGCTGCCCATAGTTACTCTGTAGGGATTTGTGCTGCCGACAGTTGCTCTTACAGGCGCTTGCGCTGTTACAGTCGCTCCTTTAAACCTACAAGTACATAAACTTAAGGAATCGCTTATACTAATAGTAGAACCGTCAGCGTTACCCTTCCAGCAGATACCCCGAGAAGGAAGCGATGCTATCATGCCTACCTAAGATCTATTTTTACAGTGCTGACACCATAGAAGACAGAAACTGTTACTCTTGAAGTAATTTACGATTGTATCAAAAGTTGAGAAAGATCGAGCAAAAGATTACTCTGCTAGGCGTTAACATCGGTAATTATACATACGGGGCCAGGGCTATAAACCGAGTTATCCTTAATAATTTGCTCACAACAAATGCAATGTGTACGCACGCAGCCATTTCCTCCCAGAGTCTCTCTCTTCAAGTAATAAGAATTCAAGAGTAGATAATATTTTAAAACCTGATTCAGACAATAATACTTACGACTACAGATTTTACACGCAGTGTATTCACTGATAAAAATACTAAAAAATAGTGTTGATCGTGAAACCGAAGTTGGAATAAAGTCTGTATCGGTTAGGGTCAGACCTAGACGCATGTTCAACTTAACTGTCCGTCAGAACAACTTTCCGGGAATCAGTCAATGTAGAGAAGAGAGCGTGCAGGCAAGACACGTTCTTATTGTACCTTATAATATAGTTAGTTAATTTACTTGTGTGCTATGCTCATCAAATCAAATCACCTAACACTTGAATAATCTCACCTGTACCGTTTGAAGCATAGCACAGTGTATGAGTGCAATTTACATCATATATGTGTTCTCTCATATTATCATCCTCTGCTCTACACTACACTACAAACTGAAAGGTGTTAAAAAACGCATACATTTCGAGTGAAGAATAGTTACAATAATACAACTATGAACTAAAAAGAAAAATGTTCCATCAATTATTTAGTTAATACAACAGTTTGTAGTACAGTGTAGACGCAAACTTGTGTCGATTAATAAATTTTAACCGACGAATTTAATGTTGTGATCCATAATATACGTCGTTACCTGAAAAATTCATTAATTATATAAGTCGACTAAAATTGATTAGTCCTCACAGGTTTGCATAATATATACTGTATTGTGTATACATAATAAATACTTAAAAACACTTTGCTAAGTGTGGAAAACTGGGAATAAACTTAAATTGGTACGGTATGGTAATGAACGAATAATTGTGTACATCAAAACGTGAGATGTACCTAGTAGCGGCAGTCAGTTTACCGATACAATAAAAAGGCGTGTGTGATAGCATTAATTAAAATGTCACCTTATTTAAATATTGCTAAGACATGTGTAATGCAAATAGATAACCCTCTTTCTTCAGAGTGCTAGTGTAGGTACTGTATATATTATGTTAAGGAGATAAATCTATGATTTTTCCGCGGAATGACATTTGAATAAAGAATATAAAAACTGAATGAGAATAGAGGTTCAGTATTTAAAATAATGTATAAATAAACTATACTCTGTGTAGAGCTGTAAAAATTTTATACATGATTAATCTGATCAATTAAAATCATGGATAAGCAACAATAGTACACTAATTGCAAACGATAACAGGGGACTGACAAGGAAATGTAAATGCACATAATAACAAAAGAGTTCATACGACCGGTGAGTTGCGTTACTACGTACGGCTGGCGAGTCGTTGCCTGTTGTTGCCTTGTTTTGTAACATTGTATTGGGTCGAGCGCAGCCAAAGCCGCTAATTATGTTGAATTCTGTGAACGTGAAGCTGAACTGAACTATAAACGAAACAGAGCTACATTATAATATGTAGCTCCATACACACTGAGTGATTGAACACTGAAGAGTCGTAAATAAATTCATTATATAACGAGGATATGCCGGAGGGAAGTAACATAAAAATCTCGTCTTGTACTCTCTTCTCAAATGCTGTCAATTTACTGACTGAGTTATTCGCTAATTCCTCGTTTGGGCTGTTACTGGTTTTTTGGATATTCATACTTTGGTATTTTCTTCATGTAGTTTGATGAGCAGACTGGAACCCAGCTAGTTTGCTTTTCCTTTGGGTTCATGCACAAATAACGTGAATCACATGTTGGAAATAATTGATTCGAAATGTTCTAAGTGAAATTCATTTACCTAGTTATCTAAATTAGTGGTCGTGTGTGTTAAGCCTCATTTCCACTGCACGTTCCGAACAGTTCCGAATATCACGTTTCCTAGGTTTCAAATTATCAACCGTTTACAGTTCCATAGGAAAATCGAACAAAAACTTTTGTTCGCTACCGTTCAGAACCGCAGTGGAAATGAGGGTTTACAGTCGACAAAGATTCATACTCAAAAATAATCATTCAATATCATTTAATTACCCATAAAGGTGATAAATTATCAGCTAAAAAAACCAGTAGGTTAAGTTCAAAATGTAATAGCATTATTTTATATAATAAAGTTTAAATTCTGGTTTGTATACTCTTTCAAACTAGTTGATGATATGTAATTTAAAATATGTTTAATGCACAGAGTCTAATGGAGCGGCACTGTGCATTAAAAATGACTTTTCAGTTCCAATACAGGATTCAATGCTTTCGGATCTCATCACTTTTTATAGAAATTTCTGAACTAAGTCATTAAAAATTATCTACTCATGAGCAATGCAGTGTTTCAGATCGTAGCAAAAATTCATGCCAAGAATTATTTAGCAGCGAAACTACGAGTGCCGCGCCGAGTCGAGTGGTCAGCTCGTAGAACGGGTCGGGTCAATTCACCTAAAATTTCACTACAGCATCAGCGATATTTTATATAGTAAATAAACTGATGTTCGTATAAATTTTTCAGTTGTTGAAATACAATTGCGCTCAACTGATTAATAGAAAACAAAGGGAGTTACTTAAATACCGAAATAACTAGTTTATAAAGTATATTAAAATTTAATTGTGTTTTATTCAACCGCAATAGTGACCAGATCAGATCTTGAATTATACATTTTCTCTGCGGAATTATTTAATGCCTATAGATGACAGATGACTATTATTAAATTCTCTGATCTACAGTTATATCACGTTGATAAATAGGTCGGTGAATGTTGGTCTCGAAGGAGAGAAATTAGTGTTATTGTATCAGATATATAGTGATAGTGCCTCCCAAAGGATACATGTATACATAATACATACATATAGACATAGTGCTCGACTTGCAATTGTAATATTCATGAGTTTTTTGTGGGTGCAGAGGGCAGAGTTAGACAGAGAGCTGACTATGACTGTGGACGTTTGAATTTCAAATTTGAGAATATAGTAAACATTGGAGAGTTAGTTTAGTTAAGTAAGTCTGGGATTAAGTTAAGACAGTCGAGTCTCTGACTGAGAGAACAGAACAGAACTACAATATGTATGTTTGTATGCACGCGGGGTAATATTAGTAATGTTGGATGTAGTTAGTTAGTTAGTGGTGAAGTAAGGTATAAGGTAAGTGGTAGTATCATTGGTATCTATTTATTTGTATTTGAACAGACGGACTTGCTGGCTGTGTAATTGTATTGTATGTTAGGAATGTGACCATCTCATCTTTCCTCTCCCATTGAGGTTCTACTTCTATCTACGTACGTACGCACGCTAGTGTATATTATTAAGTACATGTATACGTACTACATGCAGTGTAAGTGTAACAGTGCAACCGTACTCGAGACGTCTGAACAAGGAGTGAAGACTGAAGAGTATACAAAAACCTTATATTATTACAGGGACAGGGGATTAAACACAGGTGTGGTTTGTGGATGGGATGGAATAGAATCTATTCATTATTGAATTCAATCAATGCTCTAGAGGGAACGTTCCATGTATGTGTATGATTAGGCGACCGTATGATAGATCAGCGCGTGCTTCAGTCCAAGTCCAGAGTCCAGTCTCCCTACTTCGCTGACTGTTCATCTTTGAGTTTATCAATAGAATATTATGTGGATTTGCATACATAGGTATATATATATAGGATGCTTCTAGTTTTTCCTGGTAGGAGGTGACGGCTGCGTTTTCCTTTATCCATACACAGCAGGCTGACAGGCCGTGTGCGCTTCCGACGAAAGGGAACATAGCAACGCAACGCTTCAATTTTCCAATTCTAAAACTTGAAATTGACAAAACTTCAAAATACTTCCATCCCATCTGTGCAGAGCAGATTGTGCTTGTATTCGGTCCGTAGAGTATACCACCATAGGAAAAGACTAAAGTGTTGAGTTATAAAATATTAAATATATTAAGAAAACTAAGGAAAAGAAAAGTTGCAATAATGTAGACGAAGGAACCAGAACGGATTATGCAATACGAGGTCAGGTGCACATGGGGTAAATACCTGAGAGCTCACCTACTCCTCTTCGAGCATGGTCCATGTTGAAAACATGCAAGCTTACAAAATACTTGCATATTACAATTTTGTAAGGTATAATGTATGGTTATGTGGTATGCTATGCATGTGTTATGCTATTCTATGATGCTGTGTTATAGTGCGGCCGTGGGTGGATGGATGCGTTGAGCTGAGCTGAGTGAGTAAGAAAACAACATACCACCACCACTAGCACCGCACTACCACCGCCATACCAGCACCACTATAGCTATCACAGTCAAGTCGAAGTCAAGTCAAGTCAGTGAGTTGAGTGTTTGGGTACTAAACCTTTCCAGGAGGACTCGAGTCGACTGAATGTAGGGATAAAAGGATATTGTGAGGAAGAGAAGTGTAAAGTAAAAGATGCGAGAGGAATGATAAAGCCACTATTCTACTGAGATGTTGCAACCTGCGAATCTTTGCAGCAAGCAAAGCAAAGGTAAGAAAGAAGTCCTCATGGAAAGGCAGGTGTAATAGCAGTATTTATGAGCAAACACCTGTCCGTACTACTTGGTTGTATGAACGGTGACATTTTTTACTGTCACTTTCCTCGGAGTTTTTATACCCGTGGAACGAAATCAAAGTGAGACACACTAAAGTTCAACCTTCACCGAGTCAGGTGGCAAGGATTTCTGTATGAGTTTCGTTTAAAGGAGCATATAAGAATATAAGCAATAATTTTTAATTTTAACTTGCTCACATTCAACTTTGGTAGAGCATAAATCACTGAGTGACCCTATGCTCCTCGTATTGTATGTCCAACCAAATGCTATCATCTTCAAGCGAGATGACTTTTGGTTTAAGAAGAAATGAAACCCAGCACACTACTATACTAGAGTAGGGCATTCGAGTGGAATAAGGTGTTCCTTCGGTTTAGGTTACTTGCTCTTTTCCAATTCTTGTCCTCCGAGTATTCCTATTGTTTACCCAAATCGAAGAGAGTGCGGTGGGTGGAAGACGTGCAGCAAGTCACAAGTGATAAATGATGATTCAAGCATCAAAACAACGTGTATAGTCTTGTAATGATGAGATGATGCGTTCCTTCGGGAGGAGATTGAAATGAAACTGAGACGAGAAGAAACCAAGTCCACAAGAATGTGTCCCAAGCACTGGAAGACAATAGTCTGGAATGTCCGTATCTTCTTGGACCACAAAAAACAATCACCCTGCATACCATGAAGGCGCAATGCTGTCTGCTACACTCCACTTGTACTTCCAGTCACAGCCCAGGACCAGCTTCCATTGCTCTATGCAGTATAATTCCATACAGACAAAGCCCAAACATCTCTTTCTCTCTCTCTCTCTCTGTATACCTATATAGGTATATACAATACCTCCCTATACTTCTTCCTTCACAGCAACCTAAATGAACTGCAGTGATTTTCAAATAAACCATCTGTCTATGTCCTACTCATAAACAGAAAACTTTATATAACTGAACTTGAATTTCAATTCTAATAACATGCAACTCCAACTTTATTGTTACTTGAAATAGCAGCGACTCTTGGCTTCAAATAAGCATCAGTCGATCGATATAACATATTATTACTATTATAGAAAATATTTGCTTCCGTCGTTAAACTTAAAATCTATTCCGGTTGTTCACATAAAGTTACAATACAACCAATACCACCCTTTCGGAGTGTGGATATTTTATTTAATGGAATTGCATGTCATTAAAACTTCCAAAGTTCGAAGTATTCGAGGTGTTAAATAACAATCCAAATAAATAGTTCATTCAATTCTCTTCTCTATGACAATTTTTGCCACAAGGACATGAAAAACCTACTTTATTTTATTCAAATGACTTTGTCGGACTGGATCTGCATGCATGGTCTGGTCTGGCTGACTGGAATCCTTATAAGGGCGATATCAACAAGAGAGGGGATGTTGTGCTATGCTTGTACTATACTACTGTAGTGTTTGTTATTTAGCTGGGACATAAATTCAGTTGGTTTCAAAACCCACCAGAGGAACACTCATTATGAGAGGGACTTAAGACGAGAGTCAGACCTCTAGCCACATTACACTAGTTTTGTTGTAACTCTCTCTCTCTCTCTCTCTGCCTGAGACGTTTATTTATCTTGGTATCTCTTCCTTCGAGGTACTTGCTTTACAACACAGAATGGAAAAGTAAAGTCAAGTTACTTCCTCAGTTTCGTTCGACCACCAAATGATTGAATTAGGGCATCAACTCCCTATTTTTAGATATACGTCAATATACACATGGCACCAGCTCACACACGTTTTCTACATTGATGATGAAGTCATAGCAGCTTCAATTCAACTCATAATTTCACTCAGGTTGTACGCAGCAATGCAAACTTAACATTAATAATATAATCCTTGATTGAGTATTTTTCTGCCACAGGCTCCTATACAATACTATGGGGTTGACAACATATTCGGGAAGAGCAGAATGATGAGATAGGCATTGGAAGAATAAGACCTCCACTCCAATTCACAACACAATAGCTACTATATGTATGTGCTATGTGCCTTGCCAATGTAATGCAGTGCCTCAAAAACTTTCATGATGATGATGGGTTTATAATTAGTATTTCCTTCAACCTAAAGGAAAACTGAAAGGATCCTTTCTTCTCAAAGGAAAACAACGTATCAGTTTTCAGACGTTTCAACTAAAATGACATGAACAAACACTGTTGACTGTCAAGTCAAATAATTATCCACCAAGTCTAGCACAGATACATACAACAGCATCTCCGTCTACAATAATAAAATCCAACAGCCTTTGTCCATCGAACTAAAGCCTTATAAATAACACTAGCATTTTTTCCCCAGCTTGTTGTATTATTCTTAAGGGAAATGCTTTTGTTCATGCAGCACTGACTTCATACGTTTCATTCACATTATCCCAATTCAAACAATGTACACTCGATAATATTTTGAAATTACTGTTTTTTTAATAACCACGTCTTGTATATGATTTTACGTAAATTGGACAAAGTTGAGTCATTTCAGACAATACGGTAAAGCAATTGTCTTGGTATATCATGCCGTATTTCTTATTAGTATCATACCATTACAAACGAAAATGCAATAAATTGACATAGTTTTGTACAACACCGAGGAACCCTTGTAGGAGGGCATCAGTACTGGTAGGTAGGAAGGTTTTCTTTAACTGTCCAAGTTTGCTCTCAACCACTCTCTCACTCTCTCTCTCTCTCTCTCTCTCTCTCGCTACATCTTCATAATATAAACTTCTGCTGCTTGAGAGAAATAAAATAACTTCAGTAATAAATGTTTGCTCTAATATAAGTGAATGGCAAACTAATCTCCGAATTAAATATTGATAAAAACGTTACAGTTTGGCCATACAAAACCATCAATCACCGCCGCCGTATATATATTTATATATATATATGTATGTATGTGTGTGTATGTTTGTGTATGATGTATGTATGATGTATGTATGTAGGGTAGCAGACTCACTACAAAATCAACTCATTGATGTCCCATATCACAACTATAAGCTAAAACTTGGTCAAATTCAATTTAAAAAATAATCGTTGACTCAATAAAACAATGAATGAATATACCTAGGCTGTGTTATTGTAGCTTGCAAACAACATAACAATATAAAACAACAGAAACATGGCAGAGTGTACTTTTGTGATGACGAATGTGGTGGGAATAAGTAAAATTGTGAGTAATACTCCCACTGAACATCACTTACAACAAGAGGATAACATACTTTGGTAGTAGTAGTAGTAGTAGTGGTGGTAGTAGTAGTAGAAGTAGTAGTAGTAGTAGTATATAGTCATGTCGAATTTAGGGTACGAGGAGTCGGGGCAAGCCTTGACATATTATGTTGACAAGAAGGATTCTGAGATGCGCTCGTCCACCAGGAGCAATATAGGAACTCAAGCCTAGAAAGCCGCCGTGGTCATATGATGGTGGTGAATCGGTGAATTGGTAGATGGTGGAGTTGGAATTGACCCTTGACACACATACCATTCGGATAGATTGTTTTGTTGGGATGCTGCCATACTGAACAAATGATGATTTCCATGATGCGGATGGTGATGATGATGATGAGGATGAATGGACGTTTGCGCTTGAAGACCTCCGCCGGGCGGGATTCCCTGACCAGAGCCTAACTGTGGAACAAGTTGGTTCTGGTGCTGTTGATTCTGTTGTGGGTGCTGGGAAGGATGATTAGGCAAGATGGTATTTGGAGAAGTTCCCTGTTGTTGGTGCATATTATGATTGTTCTGCGGAGAAGCAGCTGGATTACTTCCATGATGAGGAGACGAAGGCTCTGAGGAGTTGTCCGAGTCATAGGGGGAACCTGACGGAGGCGGCGACTTCCCATGCACTTTCATATGCTTTCTTAGGGACGAGGGGTGAGTGTATGACTTGTCACAACCACGAACCTGCATCACCCGAAACCAAAAATATACATATATAATACATACTTGGCTTAAGTTCTACCTCGCGTAACGAGCCGCATACTTTGCATACCTCTCCTCCTCACAATCTCTTTGCCACCTTGTTTTGTGTCAGTGTAATCATTTCTACTAACGAATAAATGAGTCAAACCGTTAGACTACAAAAATTGTCATAATTATACAACTCCTCACTTCACTGTGCGGCTAAACATTTGCGATGAAAAATGCATACATACTGACTGACATGACGCTGAGAAAATATTTCGGAGTGTATATTATATACAATGCTCGGCAATCTATCTACATATAATAATTCAAGCATTAAGATGCAACTTACCTTGCAATTGTATGGTTTGTCTGACGTATGTACATGCGAGTGTTTCTTCCGGTCAGAACTATTGGCAAAACGGCGATCACATCCTTCAAATTCACATTTAAACGGCTTCTCACCTTTAAAAAAAATTAAAATCACATTGAAAAATCTATGAAGCCACTTCAGATTTTAGGTTTACAGCAAAGTAGTACAACTATGGATGTATGTATATCCAAAGCTTGGTTCATAAAGAAATAGTATTTCAAAGTATCCAGTTAACACCGTGAAAAAGAATTTTCAAAATAACCTCACAGGATGAAAGATTTTAGAAATGAAACTATGGATAACTTTACACAATTTATGTCCTCCGGTTTGAAATATCTACAAACCCGTATTTTTTGTACAAGTATACACGGACTGAGGCAAAAGTAATGTAAGAAATGCGAAAAATGTTTCTTCTAAAAGTCAGCATAAGCAGTTTTCAGGCCACGACCACATACGCAACGCACACATTACAATTCTATAGGCAATACAATACAAATGGTGGGTACTCGAGGGTCATTTTTCTAAGAAAAGTCCCACACCAGTAGGAATGAGAGCCTGAAGGTAAATGGTGAAGAATGGATGTATGGTCGCTTCCACACTTCTACTCTACGTATTCTTTCCTAATAAATAAATAAAGTTTTTTCAAATTCTCAACTGTATCACTCATACTCGTACCAATTCATATTTAGGAGCACTTGAACTTCTCACACGACGCAATCAAGACAAAGACAAACAATGACAACTCCAGGCCCACAACACTGTTGAAGTTATAATACTTGTGTTTTATTTTTAACGATACCACAAAAGTACGGAATGATAAACAAATGCTTGTAAGGGAAGAACAACATATGGAGGCTGAGTAAAGCTTCACCCTTTGTCAGTCAAAAAACACGGGTTATTACTACCGTATAGGTCGACAAAATCGATCTGTGTTGGGAATGAAAAATATTCTAAGCATTTTTTTCCTTTTCGTGAAGTCCAGGTGAAAGAAAAAGATAATAAATTAGAGAGAAGGGTGCCTTTGTCTACTTCACTAATTTGTAGCGTTACCGTTTCAAGCCTTCCAACTCCCTTACTTTTCTCGAGCATACTTGGTGGTTTCATATATCTATCTATATCTACTCTACACAGCTTTACTCTATTTCCTTTCAAGCAGTAGAACAGAGAAAAATTCAGTGGAACTGGAACCCAGTCATTCTAAAGTCGAAAACTTGGAGGGCAAAAACGCAAGTCTGAAACAGTTTTTAGGATGAAAAATTGTACACACCAACCACTGGTATATGAAATGCTTTGAGATGTATTCCATATCGAATAGGATGAGTCAAGGGAGGATTATAGCTTATTACTCAGGAGGCAGAGCTTAAGGTGGGCTTTGTTGATTCGATAATTTTAGGTTTCTCTCAATTACTTTACCAGTATCTACTGTATTCTTATTAGTGCTAATGCTAAGCATGTCATAACGCTCACTGACAATTACATCTTTTAAAATCAAATATTTGAACCCGTTAATTTCGTTCAACAAAATAGTCACTCATTCACACAAAGTGTGGATTGCTTATAATTCCGATACCACACATATCGGCTGCCTCTACAATTATTCCAACTGTAATAAAATTCAATTGACTATGTCTTAAATCAATCCGACATATTTACAACGCAACTAGAGTTGAAAATTTTATGATACGCTAGTTGTGAAGTTGAGCCAACCCTCATAAACCTCCCCAGAGTGTCTTCGTCTTTGTCACGCACACAGTACCAAAACCTTCCTTGAATTGTATTAAACTAAAGAATAATATTGTTTGTATATTTTGACTCCTACGCAGTGTACCACCATTATCATTTATTGCCTTTGCGTATCAATTAACATTCGTATCTGTCGGTTTATTTAATATATACTCCGTCCTTTTCTGACATCTGATATTTCAAAACTCATTATTTAGTGTACACATTCTTAACACAGCAGAATTTCAGTAGCTCATAGAAAATGTCGTTCATCTGAATTTACGGAACTACTCGATCCGCGGATCCTTTGAAGATAATTTGGTTCATGAGAAATTTTCTCCTGAGAATTTGTATTAAAAAGAATTTAATTATACAACTTTAATAATACATCAAATAAAATCCTGCCTTACGACTCCACATCAAATTCAAAAAGTAGAAATATACATGTTTTCTATATTATTACTATAGTCATTCCTCTATAGAGCCTCTGCAAATGATTCCACAATTTATTCTATTTTCCCTTAGTAGGTATTATTTCTATGCTCAAGAAGTTTTCAGAAAATAAATGACAGCAGTATTGTCATAGAGAACTAAAGAAAACTTTGTAGTCATCTATACAGTAGGTAAAAACAGAATTAGAACAATAAAGGCACGATCGAAGTTTCTTTCGGAAATTGATAACCCCAGAAAAATGTGGATTCTATATAGCATCAAACCAACACAGAAAGCTAGAAAACTGAAAGAAGTTTCCTTCAGAAGGGAAGTAGAAAATCAATGAAAAGAGTGGGGAATAGATGAGAGAACACTGAACAGTAATGAAAGCGTGGTACAACTTGGCAACGTAAATTCGCGTGTTTGATTTCTAGCAAGAGCGGCGGGGATAGCAGCTAGCTGCTTTTCACTCCCGCCGGGTGGAAAATAATACAAATGAATGCAGCAGTAGTAGTAGTAGTAGAAGTATAGGTAGTAGTTTCAACAGAGTAGAGTGGAGCAAAAGCACTTCAACAGAATGAGTTTGGTTGGAAGGAATGTAGCAGCTTGTAGAGCTGCGAGCTGAGCTACGCAAAGTGCTTCTTCGCGTTGCATGTGAACACTCGTCAAGTTTTACATGGTCCCCTACCTACAATAGGTGGCGAAAAACTTTCGAATTAAGATTTATCAAGCGTCAAGCAAATGATCGTTTTATTCTACTCATCTCATCGCTCAATACTTTTATATTTTCATGTAGATTAATTATTTCTGATTAAAGAAAAGAAGAGAAAAAAAACAGCATTCTTTCAAACAACCATCCTCCGCCTTTTGTGTGCATATGTACGACGAGTAGCTCAGTCTCAGTCAATACAGTAAGAGGAGAATGATGAGTTCTTCACACGTAGGAGTTACACTATCATTCACTCCACCCTAAGTTCGAATTCATTATTTTTAAGTCTATGCATCTATACTAGTCTATTAGTATCTATCCACGAATGAATTATTGGACTAAACACACAGAATTTATAGCATTTACATAAGGACAAGGGATAGACATAATAGTATTTGATATGACATTGTAATATAGGTAAACATATTGTTACTGTCTTGTATTTCCTATATCTAATTGACCACACGTCCAGCAGAAGCTGATCAATTACACCAGCCATATAATACTAACAACCAAATATCAATAATTAACACTATAGTCATCATTAACTAAGAATATATATATATATTTATCAACTAATACTCTTCTCATCCCTATATTATATCCGTTTTATAATAAATAATTAACCTAGGTATTTCAATTTCAAAATATTTAGGCGTACAAATTCGGACATAGCTCCATAGATTGCGACATTTTTATAATTACGTTTACACTAATAAACCAGCCACATTTTGGGCACATTTTAAAACAACGTTGAGTTGAATTGTTTGTTTTTATACTTTCTGGTTATCACACCATCAGTTAATGAAGTACTCGTACTAGTTTGTCGGCAGTACTCTTAATTGGCCACTTAAACCTTCATTAATAAAGTTAAATTCTATCTTACGTGTAGGTTGGATGGTTTCGAATTTCGATTCGAGATAGGTAGTTCATTTCTAATCTTATAATAATATTTTCGCAGAATACTTTTAGGGGCCTTCCATTCATTGCGTGATACAGAAAGAGGGAGTTCAAAGATTTATACCTAAGTAACATATGGAAGGGGTTTTTCATACTCATCACATCGTACAACAATTTTGAATCTACCTTTAATACAGTATTTTCTCTATTAAAGGCCCGGGCCTCTATTTAAAATAGACACTTCAAAACCCCGGCCACTATTAGAGACCGGCCTTTAATGGAGACCGGCTTTTATTTCTTATTTGT